>PVIA01004776.1:0-129936 GCA_004024845.1 Tonatia bakeri | reverse complement strand
CATATACAATTGATCTGTCAATGCTATGGTAGATGCTTTAGAAAATATAGTTTGAAGGAAAGACTAAAATAGATAATGGGTGAGGGAAAAGTCAACAGGGGTAGGAAATAATAACTGATGCCAATTGATGTGTTTTCAAAGTGGATAATTCTATATGGCAAACCTCAAAGACAAGCAGCTCAACTACAGAATATATGTGCTCAGGATACAGAATTTTTCTGGAGCAGCCATGGCTTAGATTATCCCATCACTGAGTACATGTCATGCATCAAATTGTATTCTCCCAAGTTCATATGTTGAAACTTTGGTACTCAATGTGCTTATGTTTGGAGAAAGGGCTTTTAGGAAGGATTTAAGGAAGAGTCATCAAGAGTGGATATACATAGAAGACAAGCCACATCAGAGTACAGAGAGAAGGCAGCTAAGGAGAAAGGCCTCAGTAAATAAAACCTGCTGACACCTTGATCTTGGACTTCCAGCCTCCAGGACTGTGAGAAAATAAAATGTTGTTGTTTGAGTAACTCAACTTGTGGTGTTCTGTTGTGGCAGCTCTAGAAGACTAATATAATAAAGAGAGGAATCTTCCAGGCTCCCCTCTGTCTCTTTAATCTACGGGTTGAAGTTTAGCCCATTAGGTATTTCATCACTGTACTTAAAGATTGTGTTATCCCTCGGACAAAAGCTCAAGATGTCATGTCCTACACTATTGGTAGAGTTTCAAGTCTAGAAATGTCATTAGAGCTGGAAACCCCAGGTGTGTAGCTGGTTGGTTGAGATATGTGAGTAGCTAAAAGTGAGTGAATGGGACTTTCACCGCAAATGACTATTTGGCATTGCATATGGCAGTGTGTTATAGAAAGTGCACTGTAAATTTGAAAACATCTTAAGATATGTGTTCTATATAATAGGATAGTGGGGAAATTAATACCTGAACTCAGACCATCTTAACAGGAATATGATATATGGACATTTTATTCTTTCTCCTGTCTTTAATTTTATTTTACTTCAATGAATGTACATATTTCTCACTTAGATATACAATAGATTCTTGAGATAATCTAGTTTAACACATTCACTTTAAGAGTGAGAAAACTCAGGTGCACAGATGTGATATTCCTTGATTAATTTGTTGAAACTAAGGGGTTTGCTTTACCTAATTTACTTACCCTTGGGATTTGGTCTTTAATTTGTAAACTCTGAGGAATTTCCCATCATTTCATGCCTGTGCTCTATGAGAATATATCAGTAAAATATAACACGCAATGTATCATGAAAAGCTGTAAGGTTTCAAATGGCACATAAATTGAGTTATTTACTTTTGTTTCCCAAATATGGTTGCTGATATAACAAAACTTGAACAGAATAAGGTGTTCAGTATAAAAGGTAAAGCTGTGAAGTCAACTTCAAAGGTGGCAGTTGAAACTACTCACTTTCTCACACTGAATTGTAAAGGTCAGTTACCAGAGAGAAAAAATTTAGCTGAGGCTAGATTTAGTATAACAATGCTTTAGCTGGCATTGGATAACCAGATTAATAAACTTGCCTTACTGGCTCTTTTGTCATCTATTTTTCTGAAAGAGCATATTAAATTCCAGTATGTTTCATCTTTTGTTTTTTTAGAAAAACATGTTTTAATTTTATTTCTGTTCTCTCAAAAAACAACATTTCTACTTTTGCTCAATGACACAGTGTTGAACCCTGAAAATTAATAAATTTTTAAAATTTTATTTTATTGTTGTTCAATTACAGTTGTTGCTCTCCACTGCCCTGCCCCCGCTGCAGTCAACCCCCACCATGTTGTCCTTGTTCATGGGTCCTTTGTACATGTTCCTTGACCCTGCCTTTCTTTCCTCCATTATTGCCCTCATCCACTTAGGTCACTATCACTTTTTTCCATATTTCCATGTCTCTGATTGTATTTTGCTCATTTCTTTATTTTGTTCATTAGGTTCCACTTGTAGCTGAGATCATATTTGTCTTTCACCACCTGGCTTATTTCACTTAACATAATACTTTCAAGTTCCATCCATGCTGTTGCAAAGGATAGGAGTTCTTTCTTTCTTCCTGTTGCATAGCATTTCATTGTGTAAACGTACCACACAAGTGCTGGTGAGGTTGTGGAGAGAAGGGAACCCTAGTGCACTGTTGGTGGGAATGCAGACTGGGGCAGACACTGTGGAAAACAGTATGGAATTTCCTCACAAACTAAAAATGGAACTTCTTTTTTATTCAGTGATCCCACTACTAGGATTATACCCTAAGAATCCTAAAACACCAATTCAAAAGAACCTATGCACCCCAATGTTCATAGCAGTGTTATTTACAATAGCCAAGTACTGTAAATAGTCTAAGTGCCCAACAGTAAATAAGTAGATTAAACTATAGTTTGTTTTAATTGAGATAAAATAGCATGATTATTTGAAAAATATAGAAATCAGAAAGAACAGCATAATTTTAAAAAATGATCATTACAAATTTAATTAAAAAAATACACATCTTTTTAAGCATCTAGATTGACAAAATTGTGAGAGTATGATGCCATTTTGGAGTACTGATTTTTAAAATGAAAGTATATAATCATATACTTTATGATCAACAGCATATAATTCATAGTAAGTGTTTGAAAATAATTCAAGAGCAAAATTACAAAAGCCACTCAGATTTTGTTCTTTTTGCCATCACAAATAGAAACAAACATTGCTGTCTCCTGGTTTAATGCCTGGTGAAAAAGTGATAGCTTACAGTTCATTCAGAATCGCTCATATGCAATCAGTAGACATGATGCCTTATGTGACAGCTCTTCATTTAGTTTAATTTACTGTAACTCACATGTATTAATATCCTAGTAAGCTCCCTGGTGTCCCATTTCTGGCAGTATGTGTGTCTCATTTTCTCTGTATGGGATTCCCTTGTGAAATATTTGGGAGCTCTATCATGGAAAGCATTGGGAAGCAAAAGATGCTGCTTGGAGTATATTTTTATGTGCTTGAGTATGTAATCTGTTGCTCAAAGGTGATAAAAATGTAGTTTGGACAAAATGTTGCAACATATATTAAAAAATTTTAAATAGCATGTTGTATTGAAAATAATGTCGCTGAATGAAAGTAATTACCTTTTGTTTTTCTTACTATATTCTATTCCTAGACCTCATGAATATTTATTAAGTTCATACTATATATTCATATATCACAGTGGTATCTGTTTTAGAGATCCAAAACAGAAAACAAGAGATTTCATTTTCACCAGTATGAGTAAATAGATACCTCCTACTAAAAAATGATGGATGCTTGGTAAACTGTAAAGAATTATCTCACGACAATAAATAAATGATAAAATGGCTCATGAATTTTTAGTCTGTGCAATAGATTATATTATATTACATTATTATTTGTTTTTATTACAAAAATTTAGGTCAATTTGTTCCTTAGTGCCTGCCCTCTTGGCTCTGTGTCCTTTTCATTCCTCCCCATCATTCTTTGCATACTTCCTTATTAAAGACAGTATAAGACTTTTCAGGCATATTTGTTAATTTCTGTACTCCAGCTATGGAATCAATTTTTTTCTCCAAAAATGCTCATAATCTTTAGTGAAAAATGGTATTTAGAAATCAAGATTAGAGTGTTTGTTGTGCTCATTGCTACCTGTATCGTCATTGCTTCTAGGGCCTCTTAATGGGCAGAGAAAGGGAATGTGACATACATCAGTTTCACATATAACCAAATATTTTTTTTCTCTTTCCTAAAAACCATGAGTTTTCTCTGGTATTTCAAATTCCCAAAGGTAAGAAACTGGGTTCTCATTATTGTCAATATGTTTATTCACTTGCTCAAATCTAGAACTCACAGAAGGTAGTTTCAAAATCACTCATCCATATTAATACAAAAATGAATTCTATATTTGTTTACTGTTCTCTCTTTGTGGGACATATATATTTTAATAATTCAGTTCAAGTTTTTGCCCCCTAAAACAAACAAGCCATTAAATGGTAGTTCCAACACTTGAGCCACTTTGAAGTTGACATCAATTATTTTTTCCTCTTTGGAATTAGTCACGTATTTCTGGTTATTTGTATGCCAAGATTTTGGATATAACTTGAAATTTTAAAAAAAATTATATTGTGAGTTTATTGCTTCTGTTATCCTTTGGAAGTTGTTAATTTTTATTTTTTTCTTTATTTTATTTTTCTTTCAGCAGACAATCAACTTAATTCTATTTAGACCTCAAGTCTATGTGACTTTCTGTGGACAATGGTTGTAATGCCATTTCAGATTTCATACTCTCTTTTAATGTCTCAGTTTTATTTTGCTCATGTTCCCCACGGTGGCCACACTGGGATGTGAGCTGTAGTTTATTTTTTGATCTAGTTTATTTCCATGTTTTGTATTGCTTTGGGTTAATCTTGCATATATCCAGTTTGGAAATGAATAAGTCTAGTTTTTTTTTTTTTCTTCATCAGTTCATGTATAGAATTAGGACATTCTTTAATTGAGATCACTTCTGACATTTTCCTCACCCTATTCAGTCCACACGATACTTTTTTTCTTAATTTTGTTGCTAAAAAAATAAGGTTTCTTTCAAAAAACTTAGTTCCTACTGCAACTCGGTTCCACACTCTTGGGTCACCCTCATGGCAAGCAGCAAGTAAAAAGAGAACAAATAAATTCAGAGGGTTCCTCTGAAGTATTTGGAAAAGTTATGCTTTTCTTAGTTTCCCTGGCCAGGCAAGTAGCTTTTCCCTCAAGATGCGTTTATGCTTTTTCACTTCCATCTTGCTATGCAACTCTAGATCCACCATGCCCTCAAGGTAGAAAACTGGGGAAAAAATTTTCTGCTAATTATCTGTTAATTTTTCTTAGATCACCCTTGCTAATACTTTTACATACATTTTTTATTTAAAATTGTGTAAATATTTTTTAAAAAGTCTTTTGGTTTGGTTACTTTTCTTAGATGTTCTTCTTTTAAAATGTTCTGTTTTTAATTGCTATTATATAAGCAAATTTTATGCATCCCTAAAATGTTGTGTGATGTATTTCATTATTATTTACTTCAAAATATTTAATTTGTCTTGTATTTTTTTGTGACCTATGGTTTATTCAGGTATATGGTGTTTAATATCTATATTTGGAGCATTTTTAATATATCATTACATTTGTTAAATATTTTCATCATTGTGACAATATTACATACTTGCATTTTTTTATCCTCACCCAAGGACATTTTTTCATTGCTTTTTAGAGAGATAGAGGAAGGGAAAATGGAAAGAAGGGAGAGAAACAGTGAAGAGAGAGCAAGAGAAACATCAATTCATTGTCTCCCATATGTACCAAGACTGAGATCAAACCTGCAACCTAGGTATATTCCCTGATGGAGAATCAAACCTGCAACCTTCAGTTATAGTACGATGCTCCAGCCAACTGAGCCACACTGGCCAGGGTCATCTTTACATTTTTATAGTTGTATATTTCTTTATGTTCTTGAACAGACTTCTATTGATTGCTTTAAACCCATTGTGAAATTTTACATTTGAGTCCTTTCCAGTTTGGTTCTTATTGGCTTTTTTTCCTACTGAAATTGTCATGCATATTTATAAATCTAGCAATTTTTGATTGATTGCTGAGTGTTTTAAACAATATGTTTTAGAAACTTTGTATAATCTTTTTAAAGTGTACTATTTCCTATCTATATTTAGTAAACTTGGCTAATCTCAAATTTAATCCTTACTTAAACAATAGATGAAATTTCTGCTCAGTTTTCAGCCTTCCGGCTATGTCATTTCACCTTGAAATTTTTCACATGTGTACACAAGTTAGTAATCAGACAAGAATTTAAGTGGCATTTATATGCAGTTTTTATGACTTCTCCTTCTGTGCCTATCTTCTGGGATTTCCTCCTTAATTTCCCATCCATTTAAAGAAACCTACATTTGATCTTTTTGTTTCCTAAGACCAAGGACTGTGAGTTTTTACTAGAGTTTTGTCTGTTCTGTACTGCTGAAACTAGAGAACATCCACAGGTGAAACGCTGTATAAATGCAAGTCCTCTTACCACAGTGACCTTCTTTCAAGTGTCAGCCTCTCTTATGTTGGCCTGCATTTGATCGCTGTTCTGTCTTTAATTAGTTATTCCTTATATCTTGTGCAGAGCTTATAATTTTTGTTCATAAAAGGCTCTGTTTGACAGTTGATTCTCATTACTAGAATAAGTGTGGAAGGGTTTTCTATATGTTGTTTATGAGGAAAATGCTTTAATATATGTATACAAGGATATCCATACTACTTACTTTTATTAACTAAATTATCTTTGTTACTTGTTTTGTCAGATGAAGAGATACTTAAATTTTCTATTGTGATTGTCCTTTTTCCTACAATTCCCTTTGTATTTTTAATTTTCTCTATATTTTTACACAATTTATTGCTTTGTTATTCAGTGCATAAAGATACTTATATGTTATATTTGTTCTAATGTAATATAACATGTTTTTCTTATTGAAGACTTTTTGAATTCTTCCTTTGCATCATTTAATTTATTACATGATTTCCCCCCATTACTCATTCTTTATACTTAACTTTTTAAGGAATGCATTATTTCTTGAGGCCAAATGCTTGGTAACATTTTGATAAGTTCTCATTTTCTAAATTTATACTATTTGCATGATGATGGTAATCTGTTGCCAAAATACCTGCTAAACACACTAACAGAAGTGGATTTTTGTATAAAAGCAGGTAATATAAATTACTTGATTTAATTTTTTACTAAGTCAAAATATTCTTTGTCTTTAATTTTCAAATGTGCTGAAGTCAAGTCAATGTATATTTTTCACATCTACTAATAAGTTTATAACAAGGATCCGATGACCATATTTTTATCTTAAAATCTTTTATTTGTTTCATGTGTTGATGTGTGTCTAACTGTCCAAGAGTTTTTGTTTAATGTAATTTTTAAAAAATGAACAAGGATACAGATGCTTTATAGCAGTTTATAATTTAGTAACTGTTATATATAAGTGGCAGATAGAGATTTTCCTCATTTGTTGAATATTCAGCACAGATCAATTTAAGAAGGAGAGGCTAACAAAAAGACTCTCACAAAAGGATGGGAAGACAAAGGAACAACCTCCAATTGAAAAGAAAGGAGGAATCCTCAGAGAGAATGCTAAATGATATATAGGCAAGTCAACTATCAGATATTGAGTTCAAAAAATGTTTATAAGGGAGCTCAATGAGCTCAGTGAAAATCACCAATATCAGCATGAAAAAAGACATCGAAACTATCAACAAGAGCCATCAGAAAATGAAAAATACAATTTCTGAATTAAAAAACACAGTAGGAGAAATAAAAATCAGGCTAGACAAAGCAGAGGATTGAGTCAGCAAGCTGGAGGACAAAGTAGAAAAAAACACCCCAGAAAGAGCAAGAAAAGGAAAAAAAGACTCATAAAGAATGAAGAGGGATTAAGGGAACTATAGGATAATATAAAACATAATAATATCCATATAATAATGATACCAGAAAAAGAAGAAGAACAAGGGATAGAAAAAGTAATGATGCAAAACTAAGCAAAGTTTTTTATCACCACAGCAGCTACTCCAAGAGAGAGATCACCTGCCACCTGCACCACTACACGGATGCCTACCTGCCTCCAGACATCCGTGTTGCTCAAAACCTACTGCTGGCCGCCAGCATCCTGGGGCTCCTAGGCAAGGGGCTGCTGGTGCTGGTGCTGCAGCACATCTTCGTGGGCGGCCTGCACACGGACACCGCCCAGAACCTCTTTCTCGCTGCAGGAGTTCTGAAGGTCACTGCTGGCATCAGTATCTCTGTGGAAAAAGTAATGATGGAAAACTTCCCTAATTTGATGAGAGAAAAAGTCACACAAATCCAGGAAGCAGAGAGGGTCCCAATCAAGAGGAACCCAGAGGCTGACTCCAAGACACATCATAATTAAAATGGCAAAATTCCAAAACAAAGAGAGAATCTTAAAGGCAGCAAGGGAGAAACAGGGAGTAACATACAAGGGAGCCCCAATAAGACTAGCAGCTGACTTCTCAATGGAAACACTACAAGCCAGAAGGGAATGTCAAGGACTATTTCAAGTAATGAAAAGCAAAGGCTTGCAACCAAGACTACTCTTTCCAGTGAGGCTCTCCATTAAAAAGGAAGGTGAAATAGGAAGTTTCCCAGACAAAATAAGGCTGAAAGAATACACTTTCACCAACCCAGCACTGCAAGAGATGCTATAGGAACTGCTGTAAGAAAAGGAAGAAAAAAGTGAAAGAGAGAGGGACACAGGTACAAAGTGGGCAAAAGGCAATGAATACATTCCTATCAATAATAACCTTAATGTTAATGGATTAAGTGCTCCAATCAAAAGGCATAGAATAGCTGAATGGATAAAAAAACACGACCTGCATATATGCTGCCTACAAGAGAACCAACTCAGAACAAAAGACCTACATAGACTGACAGTGAAGGGTTGGAAAAACATTTCAGTTCTAAATAAGTTATCAAAAAATAAATTATATACAAATTTGAATTTCAAGATTGTAAAAAAGCTCTTGATATGTTTTAGGTTAGTGTTACTTAAGTCTAATTTAATATTATTTGACAGATTTTTTCCTGAATTAATTTTTAATATCTAGTGATAAATCAATTTTGAAATTGATACTAAATTGATCAAATTTAAAATAGACCATATTAAGTTTATAGTCTTTATACATAAGCACATTTTATATAATAAAGGATGAATTATTCTATGATAGATGTTTTAGTTAAGATTTTATTCTTTTATAGTACTTGTATATATTTATAAACATTAACATCAAATGATTTGAAGCCATGGGAGCTTATTTTTAGATTTTCCTATTTTGGGGGGAATTGGGAATTAGGTAGAATATAATGCTCAAACAATAGGACACACATGATGTAAGTAATTTTGGATTAATTGAAATAATTATATTAGTTTTGTCCATAGACAACTGGTAATGAACACTGTTATAATGATTAGATTGTTATGCCCACCCACATGGAATGCACCACTATGCTGGAATCTAACTGTTAAACAAAAATAAGACTCTCACTTCTCATAACAGAATTTTTTAAAGCATAAAACAAAAAAGTAAAACATTGCCATTAACAGTAAGAAAAGTCTAGAAAATATTCCAAAGATTCATACTCTAAATAATTTGTTATTAGATAAAAAGGTAAACTTTGCTTAGTTTTGAAATGTAATGGATCAATTATTAAAATAAAAAATTCTCAATTCTAGATGTGTCTGTGCCACCTACCAGGAACGTACTCTGACCACAATCACTTAAATATTTCAACTCAATCTGTAAAAATAGGGCATAATGATACCTTTTTCTCTCCCTCACAGTTATTTTGAAATTTAAATCAAATCATTTTGTACTTAAAAGTGTTTCATAAGACTGCTAAAGAGATATAAATATTGTTGTCATTTTTACATATTTCTTTATGTTATTTTCTTTTGTGTTTTTCTAAGTGATTAAATATTTTTTACTTTATTTTCCAGTTTCAAATTTAAGTATATGAAGGAATAATGAAAAGCTTGCTATATTGCAGTTTTCTTATAAGAAAGCAAGTATGATGTAAAAAATGCAATAATCAAAGAGAAAGGCAAGCAAAAACAGCTGTATTCCTAGACTATACAGTTCTAATCTTAGTCAATTAACCTTGACTTTATTATCTATTATGTATATGAAAAATACTCATTTAATCCTGTGATAGATTGAAAAACATAGTTACAACATTTTGCCACTTCTCATCCAAAGATTTGGTTTGTTCTCTAATCCCTTCCACCTGGTCTAGCCTTTGACTAATGTAATGTGCAGTTCACATTGCATGACTCACTGAGCCTAATTCACAAAAGGTCTTGAACTTCTACTTTCACCCCTTTGAAACGCTACTTATGGCTGCATTTTTACCTTATGTAAAAAAAAAATTCGTTCTAGCCTAGAGGAGAATGGGAAGGCACTTAAAGGAAAACTTGAGCAAGAACTGAACCAACTTCCAGATGTTCTTAAACATTCCATCCCAGTTGTCTCTTCAGGGACAAAAAATCCAGAAGAGAAACTACACAGCTAGCCCTCAGATTTGTGAGGAATAATAAATTATTAATGTTTTAAGCCACTAAATTTGGTAGTGTTCTGTTCCACAATAGATAACTAATAAAATTTTCAAGGACTAGCTAACACCTTGGCAATATCTCATTATTTTACCCACTGCATTTTGACTAATGAAAATTTTTTTGTATACTAAAATAAAAATTTGAAAATAATCCATTTATTGTTGATTCTCAGTTAAGTAATATAAATTAGTATTGACTGAATGAATAATCATCAGCAATTGTCCCATTCTGTGTATATATTTTTGGCTTGAGTCCTGCTTATAAAATCTATTTCTATTTTCCTCTTCAAGAGAAATAAGGGTAATGTAGGTATATATGTTTTTGTCCCAAATAAAATAATTTTGCTTTGTGTTCCCTCATAAGTGGTTCTCTGGCCTCAATCCTGTTAAAGATTGTAGTCTACCTTTCTTTATTAGACTTCTAAGTGAGGCCAAACATTTCTTAGACTTGTACTTAATTATTATGTTGGTTTTATATCATCACAGATGTTTAGAGTGAGAAGAGCCTGATTTGAATAAGAAGCAATATGAAGCAATAAGAATCAGAGGAATTCTTGGAAATATAAATGTAGATTTATTGTTTATTATTGCTACATTGATATTCAATATTATAATTATAATAACTATTATTACTTTGTAATAAAGATATGAGTACAGAAAAGTATTTGTATGTATTTTTTTGAACAGCAATATCTTAGAATAGTGATAGTTGGTATAATTCTCAAGGAATAACCCTCCAGGTAGTTTTAAAACTAATCCCAATAAGAAGTATATGAGGTCTGTCCAGAAAAAGTTCAACCATTGTTAATATAATGAGAACAGTTTGAGTGGTATCAATGTAACCTGTCAGCCAAGGAGAGTGCACTGGAATGTACATGTATGAACAATGACAGCTTCACTGTACTAGTCAGTGAGGGTGGTAGATGATGTTGAGTGAGCATGTGTACTGTGTGGCTGTTGCATTCAGCATGACTAAGTGAGTAAAGCAATGAAACTGCATCAGATATTTCATTAAGATTGAACATTCCTCCATGGAAACTGTTGGGATGATTCAAAAGGCAGGCCTATGGGCAACTGGTGATTGGGAGCTTTCTCATGTGAACACATCTGCTCCTGCATCATGATTGGTGCAGATTTTTTCAGCAAAACATCAAATCACTCAGGTGACTCAGACCCTCTACAGCACAAATTTGATACTCTGCAATTTCTTTTTCATAGCTTATTCTAAAATAATTCTCATTTTACTACATCAACATTTTTCCCTTACATGTAAGTACACATTCTGAATTTTAAAGAACTTTTAAACTGAGTTTTTGCTCATTCACTAGTTTTTATTTTGTTTTTATTTAATTTGTAAGGTTACACTTTAACTTGAATAAGGTTTTTTAAAAGGTCTTGACAATTGTTCTGACTTTCTCTGTCTCCCTATTCCTTCTTTTTCTCACAGTCCATTGTCTCATATCTTATTTTCCCTGAATATTTTTTGAGAATGAGACCCTAGGTCACAGGTGGCAACACAAGGCCCACAGACCGAATCCGGCCCTCCACCTTGTTTTATCTGGCCCGGCAACTTGTTTCTACTCGGCGATGGCACTGAGCTCCTTGCCCCTAGTTAAGGAGTAGTTACATATATACAGTCCTAAATTACATTTGGCCCTTTGAAGGAAACAGCCTGGCTGATGTGGCCCCCAGTAAAAATGAGTTTGACACCTTTGCCCTATGAGAACAGGTCCTTAACTTCTTAAATAGCATCAACGTGATTTAAAGATCGTAAACATATGGAAGAAAGTAAAAAGAAAAAATAACTGCACTTGTAAATTACAAATGAAAAGCAAGTATTTCCTTTTATTTCAAGTTTTCAAGTAGTTGTGTTATATTTCCTCAGAATTCTAGTCACTATATTGAAATGTGGAAAATATAGCTGAGAAATTCAGATCTCATTATAGCATTCAGGCCAATTGCTCTTAGATTAATCCTGTCAGTATGAAAAACTTTATTAAAATTGTATTTCTTCAAATAAATTTATTTTCAGAGTAGAAATTCTAAATTATCAAATTGTATTTATTGCTATAAATTAAATTAGAAAAATAAATTAAATGCATAAACTGGTTTCCATAAGATCACTGTAGTAAATTTAGTTTCTATATTTTCACAATTAAAATACATTACATGGTTCCTACAGTCAGCAGTCAGTGAACCTCAGCTCTATTAGACTTCAGTTGATAGTTCTTCTTGTAGAGGATTGCACTGAGATTTCTGTGCCTTATGAACTGACAGAGGACAAGATGATTGGCCTTCAGGCCTGGGACCTTGGGTCATGCCATTGAAAAAGTTCAGTGGCTAAGCAAGAGGTCACTGATTACTGTTTATAATTTGTTTTCTGATAATTTTGTCATGCACATGTACTCAGAGGCCATGGGTTGCAGATCATAAATTGAAACAAATGAATAAAAATATGTAAAACTAATTCTGTCAATTTTCAAAGCACTAAGATATTTGGTATAGTCACTTCAATTAGTATGACTTCATGCATTAAATATAAGGCAGAGATAGACAATAACAAAATATCATCCTGTATGTGCCCTTTATAAATTTTCAGGTATGAATTTTTATAAAAGTGATATTGGTAAAAATTACAAAAGTCAACACAACATATTAAAAGATAACTATTTTCATGCAATTCACAATTCCTCATTGCTATTTCTTTCATTACTTAATGTTTAAGAATTTGAACACTTTATATCTTTTATATGCACAATAAAATGTTCTGTCTAGAATGTATCATATATAAATTTCTAGACTTGTTTTTAGCAAGTATTCACCCCTTAATATTTATAAAATCTTTCTTTTGGTGAATTCTGCTAAGACATTTTGGCTTTCAAATATTTTATTCTGCTTGATTGACAAATAGAAGTTCTATATTGAATTTGCTATAGTTTTTACAGAAAATTCTTAATATATTGGAAAACATATAGCTATAGTTTAAAAATAGTTTAGTAAAAACAACTACAAAAATAAGCTTTTCTCTGCATATATAAGCATTAATTAAATCAAAACTATTGTAAATATTATACCATGAAAGTAAATTAATTCTTAAAATGTTTTCTTCTCCTTTGTGTTTTCTTTTACTTGATTGTCCTAGGGTTGGGTGTTCATGGGGAATTCAGGGCCGTGTGATAAAATGACATTTGCATAAGGTAAACCTAATCAAACTGAAAACACAAAAGGAGGCTAGAGATCAGGACAGTAATTATTTCTAACATGGCCCTACTATGATTAGAAAGTTTTCCTTGAAATTTTGTTCTTGAGAAGCTGATGGTGGGTAATATTACGCAGCAAATAATACACAATCTTCAGAGTATATATGTGACAATATTTGACGTTGAATCTTGGGCAGACAAGACATTCACTATTGGGAATCACTTGTTACCACCTTCCCTATGTTTTCATAAGGATAGGTCTATAATTTGGCTTGGATAACTGTGCTATGTTTAAATAACTAGCATTTTTTAAATGCAATTTTAAAGTATTTTATTAAAATGTTTAAATATCATGTAAAAATGAACATGGGATCAGAGTATTGATGCTTTTCTTCTACTAAACTTGGTAGAAAAGATTAATTGATTAATTGCTTTGTAGAAAAGATTAAAAGGTTAATTGCTTGAAAAAGTAGTGCCCTGAATAAATGGATGATCATATTTGCTCACTTAGGGTGATGTTTTATTTGTCATAAGTATCCACAGTAAGAAAGATCACTCTGTGTGCAAGTCAGAATCTGTGTGAGCTTGTTAGTGAGCAGGCTGAATAACCTCATAAATAAAAATGAGGCTGTTTAAATGGATTGTCTCTACTCCAACTTTGGCTCCAGCTCACTCTAGCTCTGTACTAACTGTGGGGAAGTACTTGAAATTCTCCAAACCTCAATTTCTTCATGTATAGATTTGAACAAGAGTTGGTATGAAAATTAAAATAGATTGTGTGCATAAAACTTTTAAAACAGTAGCTGGCATATATGTGCCCAATAGATATTAGGTTAAATAAGATTCAACGTAGTATAGTATAGAATGTATATGTGCTTATTTTATAGAAGACGTAACAGATGGAAATTTATCATAGTTGTATCTCCAAATATAATTTCTTCCTCATAGGTGGGGGTGGAGATATTTTCTATGTATCTTAGACATGTTAGGTCTGTAAAGTGATCAAGCAGCCCATGAACCATGGATTGTGCCATGGTGGCAGCTACTAGGTTTATTTGCTTCATTTCTATAGTTTCATCCAGTGAGAAGACAATGAGCCCAAAGGAATCCACAAAGTTATTACTTACATCAGAGATTTATTGATGCACACAGAAGCTGGCAGCTTTACTTTAAAAGGAGGGCAAGGTAGATCTTCTTGCTATTGAAACTAAGAATATGAATGAGATATGGTCTTGTAGAAATATCACATAAAACATAGATGAAAAACTGCTTTCAACAGCCATTTGTGGGGATGTCTATCTTTGTTTCAGGAGGAATTGCAGGGCATTTCACCCAAACCTGGGTCAGATGGTGGTTGTGTGGCCTATATGGTATTGTGCAAGGTCTCCAAGTTACCACAGAAAACCTGTTTTCCTACAAAGCCAGTTAGATTAAAAAGAGAAGCAAAAGCTGGGAATCTCTCATAATCACCTTCCTTATGTTTTCATAAAGATAGGTCTATAATAAGTGTGATATGTTTAAATAGCTAGCAGTTTTAAAATGCAATTGTAAAGATTCCAATTTAACCTTAGAAAGCTTTCTAAGTTAGATATCCATTGTTATAAACATACAAAAAATGTTATAGCGACGTTGTTGAGGTGTTATCTGTAGAGGGCCAAGTGATTGATGAGGGTTTTTAAATTGTCATTGTTAAGTCATATGCATCGTCATCTCTCCTCTTCAGGAGTTGGTAAGATGCAAAAATCTAGGCAAGAACTGAGGTGTGGAGTAGGGAAAAATGACAAGTGAATAACTTAGGCAAGCTGTTCAATGTCTTAGGGAAAAAGCATACTGTGTAGTTTATTCTGTACCTTGTGATTCTTTACTCCTTTATTATAATTATTATTTTAATTGGAAAAATCTTGCAATTGCAGATTAGGGTTGCATCTGAATAACTTTTACAATAGGTCTTAAGTGAGAAGATTTTGTTATCCAACACAGTTTATCAGGGAAACTTATCATTTATAAATAATACAGTTTTACTCAGCATGGTCCTTGTGCATACTTTTTCTCTAGGAACATGACATTCCATGGGCGGATGAGGATTCTGGGGGGATTTTCATTAGGAGCCTGAACACAGCATAATGAGATACCTCAAAAATTGGAAACAAGGCTCAATAAAATCGAGTGCCTCTCTTTTCCTCAGAATATACATTCAATCAACACGGAAAGGCAACGGTTTTCTGACATGCACATCCAGTGCACTTTGGGCCTGCTACTCTCTGCTCACAATCAACCTCATTTAATACCGTATAAGTCTGATGAACTATAATGTGCAGTTTAGAAGATTTTTAAGGACATTTCACAGTATAAATTTTACTGTGAGTCCCCAATTCTCTCTCCCAACAAATGGGTAAAACCTTTGGAATCAGAAATTCTGTGCTTGAAGCAAGTCATTTACCCCATCTAATCCTGGCAATGATTCCATAGCCAAATTTGTTATTCGCATGTACAGATTAAAATATTTATATACAGGCAATGTATAAACTCTAAAGTGAAAAAAAGTTTAAATTTTTTCTCTTTTACACTTCACAGAATCACAATAATTTCATGGACTCTCTTCCAAGCCAACAGGCATGGCAGTTTTTCCAATTGTAACACTTATTTTAAGACACATTCAAAAGACAAAAATGTAGATTGGTGTTTCCACATTATCCAATATTTTTGTTTGTTTGCTTGTCTGTTTTATTTTTGAGCATATAACTGATAATGATAACATGGAAATAACCTGTAAAATAAAACCCAGCCATTGTTTACCAAGTATTTTCATTTACGAACACCTTGCTCTACTTGCCATTTTTCTCACAGCATCTTTAACATCTTTATTTCTTAAGCTACAGATCAAAGGATTCAACATTGGAATTACCGCTGCATAGAACAGGGACAGCACTTTATCCCTTTCCAGGGCATAGCTCATGCTTGGTTGGGAGCAAATGAAGAGAATTGAACCACAGTACAACGTGACAGCTGTCAGGTGAGAGGCAAAGTGGAGAAAGCCTTGAGGTGGCCTTGGGTAGAGCAGATCCTTAAGATGGTGGTAAGATAGATAGGAGGCAAGAATAAGCACGCCGGGAGTAATGACATTGCAGGTAAGTATGAAATAGGGCGTGGCCTGGTAGCTCTCCACATCACAGGCCGACTTTCCAAAGGGAGGAAGATCACAGAAAAAGTCTTCAATGATATTGTTCCCACAGAAGCTCAGGGTAAATGTCTTGCTGGTAATGATGATTGAATTAAGAAAGCCACCAAGGTATGAAGCTGTATTCCGCTGTTTATGCTCCCCAGATCCTAATGACCTGCATCTCTGAAGACAAAGCATCTCTTTTGCGGGCCGTCTGACTCACATTCTTCTTCTCAGTTGGACCGGCCTGTAGTGAATGTTACTTGTTGGCTGCCATGGTGTATGACCATTATGTGGCCATCTCCAACCCCCTGCTTTATTCCCAGGCGAAGTCCTCAAGGTTAGTTTAGAATGCTCTTAAATTCATAAATATACCATCTCTCCTACTTTCCCATGAGATAATTCTCACTCTCATGTGCCTTGAAAATAATTCTGTTATTATCTTACTACACTATATTGTAGTATTTCTCTTTATATGAATATCTCTGCTAAGAAATTATAACACCTTTGGCTCCAGGTTATGGTTCATGTTTTTATATTTCTAGCACAGGGTTCTTCAAATTTTTGTTAAACAGAATTAATTTAATTAAATCGAATAGTTGTGTATCTTTCTATGAAACTATCCACACTCTTCCTTCACTTTCCTTCTGACCAAAGACAGGTATTTGAGGGATGAACAGGTTAAAGGGCACAGTCTTTTGAAATGGAGCAGAATAAAGTTAAATGATCCACAAGGAGATCAATGCCTAGAATTAGAACACAGAAGCATAATACTCAAGCCAAAAAGCTCACCATCTTGAAGGCTGTAATGATGCTAGAAATTTATTTTCTCTTTCTTTCTGTGGTGTAGTCTTTGTATTTCCAGACTTAATAGAAAACAGGTGCTATTAAAATATGGTCATTTGTCATTAGTGAGGATATTCACTTATTCAGTGGAAGAGAGAAAATAATATTAATAAAATTTAATATATTTTAGAGTTACAAAGTAATTTAAAATTTTATGAAAATAGAGTAAGATTGGAAAAATTAAGATGTAAACTATTTCAGTGGAATTTTGTAATGTTTTTTCAGTTTCATAGCAGAGTCATTCAGTTTAAAATAAGTTCTTGTTATGCTTTAATTTGAATTAGTAATAAATTGTACTGAAAACTCAGCTGAATAAGAGTGTATGGACTTTGGTATATTAGGTGCTTTTAAAGAAATATAATTTTTTAACTTACTTGTCAAGAAAATTAAAAATTATCTTATAATAAGCTCTTGGTGGAATTAAAATTTTGTGATGTGTATTTAACTTAATATTTGTCACTATGGAAATAAAGTTAAAGATGTAGTTTTTTATTTGGGATGTTAGGTTTTTCTTAGGTGGATCATGTTTTGGCTAAAGATAATATCATCATGCAGATAATTAAAATCAACCAGGATACTTGTTATGCATTCAAGAGTATGAGTTCAATTTCATGAATTTGTGGGGGTCCCAAGAATCTCTTTCTTTTAACATGGAGTCCAGGCAGTTCTCTTTTTTTTTCCAACGTACCTCAGCAACTACATCTCTACGTTACCTTAATGGATGAAAAAAAATGAAAAATTTGCAAGTGTTTTGGTCATGAATAACCTTTTGTTCTTTGAATTAATTACTTTCTTCTCTAGATTTACCTTTCACCACTAGTCTTCTTGTTTTCCAAAGTTAATAACATCAAACAGTCCTTTAACTTTGCCCATGTTGTTTCCTGCATGTCAACTACCATGGCTTAGGCTTTCCCTTGGCTGAACACATTTGCCTTCTGAAACTGATATCTGGTGTCTTCAAGCAATGGTTCCTTGACATCCTGTGCCTGAGATGTCTCTGCCTACTGTCCTCTAAACCACCTGTGCCTTTTATCTACTTTGGTGCTTGGCTTTCATCACTGTACCCATTTTTCTTTTAAATTGTTCCAAGTAGACTATGAGATTCTCGTGGGTGGGTACACTATTATTTTTCACATTTCCAGACTAGCATAGACCTGACCTACAATAGATATCCGAAGAATGTTTACTAAAGCAAGAGTACCAATTGTCTGGGTTCTCTCTTTGCATTTTGAATTCTCTAAACATCCAGGGAATGTGGTTTTAGGAATGTGCCCTTTGTTTTCTTCTCAGTGTCTTCCACCTACATTAACAACTGTCATGGCTAGATTTATATTGGTAGCAAAAGGTCATTGACACAAAAACCATTTAATTAACTAGAATAAAAATTATCAAACTAATATATATGTATGCAAATATGTGAAGTAATATATATTAAAAGTAAGCCTTCCTTACCATCTCCAACTCCCTATAGTTAACCATTACCAGTTTCTGGTTGGTATTTCTAAAAATGTTAATATATATAAAGCATATATGTAAATATAAATATGTATACATATTCATATACATAAAATATGTAACATCTATATGTACATGCTTGTTTTTGTGATTTTATACAAAGAAGTTGATATTTATCTTATAGAAAATTTCATATTAACTTATATAAATCCACCTTCTTTTTATTAGCTCTATATTATTCTATTCTATGTATGTATCATGATACAGCTCATTGATCCCTCTTACTAAATATTCAGGTTATTCTCATTTTTTTCACATTGCAAACAGTACTGTAATGCATGTTCTTGTATACAAACTTTTGTGTAGTGAAAATTATTTTGATTAAAGTAATATGGATTTTGGATAAATATTTCTGAATTGACCTTAGAAGAGACTTTTGCAGTTTATACTGAAGAGGAGAGTATTGGTTTATCCACACCCTCACTAATTTCTTATTACCCAACTTATATTTGGGTGGCCACATGTGTTTGAATTTGCATTTATTTACGAGTTCATGGTCACAGATATCTTTGCAAGTATATTAAGGATTTGTATTTCTGAAGCACATTGGTTGTGTCTTCTTAGAAACTATTGTGTCTCAGTTTTCTTCTGCTCTAAAGCTCTCCCCAAGTCTGTTTTCTCATGCTTTTAATCTCCAGTTCTCCTTTCATTTCTAAAACCCTACTTTCCATACCCTGTTTTATCTTTTAAAAGTACCAAACTGTTCTTCAACATCTGAATATTTGAAACAGACATTTATGCTGTATGTTAAGCTAGTTTTCCAGTTTTGCTATTATGCACATTCTATTAGAAAGTACCTAGGACTGACATAAACTCAATTTTTCTTTCCTTTTTTTAATACTTACAACTTAATAAAATGTCAATAATAAACATATCTGATAGGTTTTGGTTGAAGTACCTGCCTATCTAGAGTTAATAATATCTATTACCTCTTCAACTATTTTAGGAAAAAAAAACTTTTAAAGATAAAAAAAGTTGTAAGTTTGAGATATATAAAGAATATTCATTTAAAAATATGAAACACTTTCTGAATTTGCTTGTCAACTTTGTACAGGGCCAGGCTAGTCTCTGTATCACTCTGATCTTAGTAAATGTGCTGACGAAACAAACTAATTTTCTGATTATGGATTTGCCTGTACTAGTGTAATTGTTTTTGCATATAAGCACATGTATGTGCACGTGAGGTTCAATATTTAACTAGTTTTACTTCTACTTGATTGATTTACTAGTTCTGAAGTTGATGAAAATCACTGAAATAATTTGGATTATGTTTTGTATATACTCTTAGTATTTACACTATTTCAGCTATCTTTATTCCATCCTAAAATAATAAAGATAATCTTGAAATTATCATGTTTCTGACATAATTTTTAACATTTAATGATACGCGTATCTTCAAACATTAGAACACTTGCCATTAGACACCTGAATTATAGTTTAGCGTCTTGTTTTCACCACCTTGTTTTTTACTGTATTTTAAAATTATGTATGTTAAAGCATTGTGCTCATATTTTAGCTTCCTTTAAATTATAGTTGAAAGCCAATATTTGTTTGTTACATTTTGCATGAGTCTCTCTCTCTCTCTCCTCTTAAGGAGGGCAGGAACAGAAGCAAGAGGAAAAAGGCAATTGACCTCTTGACCAAGTTGTTCTGTTTGGTGAGGTTGTACCACATTGCCCTTGTGAGGTTTACAGTAAGAGCGGAGCAGAGGGCTGGAGTAGAGGGACTAACAGTGTTAGGATCAAAGGCCTAATTGTCTGTTTTCTTGAAGTTAGGGTTATTGGCAGCTGCCATTATACCATCCGTGCTGCTGTCACCCAGCACAGCCAACCAGCATGCGCTAATTGCAGTGGCCTTTTCATCAAGTAAGATCATCCCACTAAACACAAAGAGCTGTCTCTCCATTAGCACAGACAGTAGCCAGCTAGATCAGCTGGGCTCCTTGAGTATGATTGGACTGTCATATTGTTATGATTTGTTCAAGTTTAGAGCATTTAGCAGATACCCTTTGCACCTCTCTTTGTACCTGAATACTATAACCTGACTGCCCCTATCATTTAAGAGGGTACTATAGCTTTTCAAAGTTCAGCGGCACACAATTGCAGGCAGGCAACTGGTTTCTGACAAGAGATCAATACTGTCCTTCCAAACGCTGGAGTCAAGCTGCTGGGTCTGTCAGAGGGATGTGTGCTGTAATTGGATCATGGATGCTGCGAGTCATCTGAGTTTCCCTTCAGCACTGTCACAGCTGTCAGATGTCATCCCTTTGTACAGCTGTCACTGCGGGAGGGTTGGGGCTCTTTTTCCGTTCTAACCCAATGCAAATGTCCACTTAGCAGATGAATATTGAAGATATTAGACACTTCTTTATGCCTTTATGCAAAATAAAGATCTGTGTCATCTGTGAATTTCATGGAAATAAGTTGCAATTTATTCACTGTAAGAAAAGTGAAGTGAAGCCTGTAAAAATGAGAAATTATTTGGTTCAGCCTATTAAAAAAAGGACTATTTCACAGAATAAACAACAATATGCAGATATTTTTCTTGAGATGGCATAACTAATACTGTGAGGTATTTAGAATGGTCATCTGATATTTGGATGAGATTTAAAAATATATATGAACACTTTGTTCTGATATTCTTGGAAAAGAGATAGGTCTTGAACAGATTTATCTTCTTTGAAATAATTAAAATGTATTGAAAAATGTAAATGTAATACTTTAAATTAGCAATATAGGATTTAAAAAACCTAGTTATATTTAGGATGAGGTTAAGTGTTCTCAAGAAAGTTTATAAGACAGGAGTAACAGTTTTCATAAAAATAAGTATGATGTTTTGGTCACAAAATCCTTTCTATCTAGGTTATTACAAAAAAACATAAAGACATGTCCAGAGTTGGCAAAATAATTATATAAACAATGAGTGACTGTTAATTTGTCTGTTAATTTCAGTCAGTTTTGCTTTGGTTTGAATTTAAAAGAACATCCAAAAGGAAATGCATTTTATTTCATGCATTTATGCTTACAAAACTACATTTTTTAAATGGTGAATGGTTAATTTCTGGAATGGCACAACTTGAGTCATGTATGCTTGTGACATGCAGTAAAAATACAGAGATGTCACCCATGTAACTTTAGCAGTTATATTCGTGATTAAGGAACTTTTATAACATTTCGATAGATACATGAAATTCCCTAGACTATCTCAAAATAAAGTACAATTTTAATTTTTTTGTCATTTTCTTCCTTTCTTCCTAAGCTGATGTCAGAATAGTTTCTGGATGGCCAACAGGGTAATTTTGATTTGGGTGGCTGACTTCCTTTTTCTTGAGGTCCAGACCACACACCGCCTTCTCTGTCAAACAGGCAGCTTGCACCAGCTCCAGTGACAGCGGAGCATGAATCTTATTTTCCAATATCTAACCTCAGCATCCTGTCATTCACCAGGGGACTCCCTAGGTCAGAACTTCAAATATCCAAACTTTTTGCCTCCAAATGGCATTATGGAGTGACCTCACCTCATTTGTTGTGGCTCATGCTTTTTGGACCCTAAAATTAGTGACTGCCAAAATAAAAATGCAGACATTTGGTCCACATTGTTGGGTATGGCAGTGCAAAGGGAGGGGATGAATGAGAAGCAAATACACCCAGTGTTTTTATTTAAATGATGATGTGTTCGAAATGACTATAATGCATACTAATCAGAATAAGAAGTATTATGTTTTGCATTGCTTCAGTTAGCATTTTTCTCTGTGTGATTTTACATTTATAAGATGCTGGATTAAAAATCTTATGAAAATTTACATGGTTTACTTCTATGAAACAAATTAGCAATCACATCTTAAGTTGACTATCACTGATATAATAAAGTATTCTTCAATAGTTACTTAGGCAGAAAATATAGGAATGAATGAAGTGAAATTTTAAACTTAGCTTCTTAAGGTTATTCTTCTGTGATAACCATGAACTTTATATGCAACTCCAGTGACTCAAGTAGGCACTCTTCCTTTTTTTAAAAAACATGGTTTATGGCTAATTACATCAAAGATCCAAAACAGTCTTTTTTACATTTGCATTAATAAGGGTGTCACATGACCATGTTGAAATAAAGTATACATCAAAGGTAGATTAAAGGTTGGTTAAGCATCAAACCATGTTCCATATGTAAATTTATAGCAATGATGTGCTGTAGAAAGATAGCTTACCCTCTATTTCTCTGCTACTAAATAAAATTAAAAATTCACAACTCTGGTTTATGGGATTTTAAATGAATTTGATCTCTCTTTTGGGCAGGGCAAATAAGTGTTTTGTGATGTATTATTTTATATTAAAAAAAAGACCATCGTTCTGGCTCATTTAATTTTGCGAATGAATGATCTAAGATTAACTACAGACTAGTCAGTGCAGTTTAAAAGCTGAAAGCAATTTTCAGCCATAGATGGTAATGCCACATTCAGTCCACAACTGAATGACTCTAAATGACTAAGCTTCGAGGTCTTTGTATATGACCACAGGGCCTGATAAAGCCATAGGAACACAGTAAAAGCACAAAAATAGTTCCAATTTATTTGGTGCCATCACCTTAATGAGATTAATACAGACGTGTTCATGTGCCTAATTGGTGATTTTGTTTTAACTAGTGATGAAGGATTAAAACTTCAGGCAACAGGCTGCTTGCTGGAAAAGGATTTGAGCGGAAAAAGTTTTTAATTATAAAAGAAAGGCAGTGAAATATACCACTGCAAAGTTAATAATAATTCTTTTTTTTTTAAAAAGAGCTGATTATAATGTGTACCCTGGATTGTTCTTGCCATTTTGTGAGAAAGCATGATTTTATGAGAATTACCACATACAGCTTTTACATACCAGTGGACCTTGTGGCATACAAACACATATAGAACTGTTATTTCTGGTGAAGAGTGTTAAAACTAGTAAGCTTTGGCCCTCGTGCCACTGTGGAATTTAGAGTATGCAGGATTTCATTCTAATTTAACATTTAATGAGTTACTACTGCTAGATGTCTTATGGCTTGCTGTCCGCATCCCAGTCAACCAGAGCATCTCTGGAGAAACTCCACCTATGAATTGAATGGGGTTCCTCCCCTCAACCTCTAGTTGTGACCGTTTAAATGCTAACACTTAAGCATGCTGCCAAAACACAAACACTCAGCCTAAGTCATTAGGATTTAATTATAAGGGGCAGCTGAGCCCAATCTGAATTTGAATCTGAAAAATCTTGTTTAAAAAACTAATTCCAAACTACCCATCCTAACCTGTCACGATCTATCTATACCAGTCCAGTGAACTATGTTTAACTAAAACTGCAGGTTTTATCAGAGTTCATAGGCTCACAGTCCTCAAATTAGCAGATATTTTGATTATTACTTATCTGGTATAAACATAAGTTTTATCTTGGTGGTGGTAGTGTTGGTGGTGAATTGTATAACCCATACCCTGTGTATCTGTGGCAGCATATGTTAATTTTGTCTTTCAGAACAGACAGTGAATTAAAGGAACTATATAGCCCTCCATTACCAACTGAATAAAACAATATTTTCCCCAAGAAACTTTGCCCAATGCTAAGGTGTCTTTTTGATTAGGAAAAAAAGCTCTGAAATGCAAGAATTTGGTCTTTAAGGCTCTATTATGAACCATTTTAAAAGGACTCTGGGTAGTGATACTGTGCAGTGTACGATGCTACCTTCCCAGAGAATGAAGACAGAAATATATTTTACATTTCTTGTCAGATTGAACTTTAAGACATCCTGACTGCTTTCTCTATAATTTAAACATCACAGCCAAAATGGCAACATGCTTTGTTCAGTTCCAGTTGTGTGGAGTTTTAGTGCTTCATTGATTCAGAGGAAGGCTGAGGCTGGCACGGAGCAGGGCGACAGAATCACACTCTCACTGCAGCATGTCAAGCCATTATATCTGGGACCAGAATGTCACCGTGGTCTCAATGGTTCGTCAGCTGAAGGATATGGTTAACAAATGTAAAACCAAACTTCAGAGGAGCTGGTTTTCTGTGCTAAGTGATCTGTATTCCCTCTGAATTTACTTTCCCTTAACCCCGTGAAATTAACAGTACTTTCTGACATTCGACCCCCTGACCTCACACATAATAAGAATTTAAAAAGCACCATGCATGAGTGTGTCTCTGTAATGCAAAACTGGAAAAAATGACCATGTCACAGTTTTATTATACAAAACCTTCTCAATCTCCATTGCATGCTTCATATATGAGTGCTCAGTTTAAAGTTATTACAAAGAAAAACACAATTTTAAGAGTCATAATTCACTGTTCGTGACTTTTATAGACAATAAATTGTAGCAAGTACATATTGCTACAAAAAAGCTTTGTACTCCATTAATGTAGATATTTACCAAGATAAGTGTTAAAAATAGTCTGCCTGAAGACTCTGATGGTTCAAAGGAAGGGGCTTCCAGGGAGCCGGTTGCCAAGGGTGCAAGTACATGCACAATGTGTAGGTCTCAAGGTTTAAGAGGCAGAAGCAGGAAAGTGTTCTGTGGAAATGATTTTGTGTTATCAGGCTCAGGGGATGACAGCATACAAGAGTAAGAACAAGGTGCTATGTGGCTTTTTCTTCACTGTGAAGTAAAGATTGGCAGCTGGAAGTGAGGCTTACAGACAGACCTGCACACAGGACCTCTTCACCTAGGACTCATAATCACTACTCAAAGGAAAATGCATTTACCAGGGAAAAGCGGCTGTAGCCATCAGAGGGGTGCTTAAAACACCACTTAAATATCACTTTATACGCTATTACTTGCAAACTGTGGCTTCATATTAAATTATACTTGCATAGGCTTTTGCTTAGGTGCTGATAATGCTTTTGAGGTTGCATTGGTGAAGAAGAATTTAGGCTGCTTTACAAGAGACGTGACCAGAATATCCCATGCAGCTGACAGTGACAGGGTGAAAAATTGCAGAACTGTACTTTCTTTCCCCATATAGATTGTAATTTTAATTGTCATTGTAGCCCTTCTGTTTTAATTATGGGACTTATTTGATATATACCAGGACATCGTATTGAATGAAAATATGGTGCTATAATAGTCTCTTTATAATTAATGACCACATGTAGATCCTGGTGCATAAAAGGGAAGGAATAAATGAACAATTTATTTAACTAGGTTTTGGATTTCTTTCTGTCTTCCAGTGAATATAAAATGATTCCAGGGCTTCTGAGAATGTTTGATGTAAGACCTACACGGAATATCTAATAAAATTACTTTAGGCTAGATTACAAAACATATTATGTTTTAAAATGTTCTGCCCACAAATGGTAAAATTTATCTATTTACCATATTAGTCTTTTAACATTTTATCTTAAACAATCTTTTTAGTTTATTTGCTGAAGTATTTTAAATGTCTCCTTAAACAGATTTTATGTGTGATACAGATCATTTTTACAGGTGAAATCAAGTTTCAGAAAAAAGACTTTGAAACTTCATTTATCAAACTGTAAGAAAAAAAAATCTCTGAACTTTTGCTTTGAAAATACAATGGATCTGTGCTACAATTTCCCACTGAAGGAAGAATAAATTTTTCTCCGTGACTACTTCTAAACAGAAGCCGTTTCTCTACAAATCACAAAGAAATAGTCTGTTCATAGGCAATTTAAAACCCCTGAAAACTGTGAAGAGGAAACGGAAAATTACTAAAGCTTAACATTGTTCTCAAACTATTACATAACAAGATTGCCAAATAGAACACTGTGACATAAATATTCTGGGCTCATATACATTTCAAGAGAGACAGATCTCTATGGATTTCTGGAAAGCAGACCTATTTGTCCAGGGTCTGTCACTGTAAAACAGGAAAATGCCCCTGACAAGCTTCTGCTAATTTTATTGTGGCACGGAGTCCTGTGCATACATCCTCTACAGTATGACTGCAGTTCAATTGCAGAGCACAAGGAAATTGGATCGGCAGAGACAGGGACTACCCTGGGGTCAGCTGTGACCACGCCGCTTCCATGTGATGTCTAGTTGGGGTGATGGTGTGTAAATAAACGCAGAGAATTGCAAATCTTGTCATGGCCACGCAGAACAGCTCAAGCATTTAAAGATGGTTGCCCGCAAACCTCACTGGAAGGTGGTTGCTGTCTGTGGTGGCTGAGGAAATACTCAGTTCCTTGCCAGAGTCTTCTTGACATATCCGAAAGTACTGACCCAGCATCATGTTGCTGAAGGGATTAATTACTAAACTGTTTTTCATCGTAGTGGAAAATAAAGAAACAAACTGCTCATGTTGAATATGGTGCTCTGAAAGCTATTGTGCTGACACCAAATACACTTTTTATTTATATTATCCCACTTTGATTTATTTGCTTTTTTTTAAATGAGATAAAGGATCTTAATGCCCTACTGTTTATTGAATTTGGCATATTAAGTTCTGAGTTCTTGTCTTTATTATGAACTTTTCTAATGTTAGAAAATAAAATATTATAGAATTCACATTTTCTGCTTATGAATCTAATTTTATTTAAATACTACTTAGAGTACTCATTAAAATATACTTAGGTTTCCCTACCTTCAATCAATAAGCTGTATATTTTACCAGTTTTGCATTTATACATATCTGTTTCTCTGTTACTTTTCCCACACGACAATTACCTTTCATTACAAATTTATAAAATCATTTACATTTTAGCAGTTTAAATGTTTCTGCTGACATTTTGTAACTATTACCCTCTTCTAGAATGGCATATGTTCAGGCAGTTAATAAAAAATTAAATGGAATAGCACTAGACATAGCGAAGCTTTGTATCAGAGTGTTCTCCACATTTCTGAAAATACCATCTTTGTGTGGCAAACTGTGAAGTGAGGTTAGGGCTATGCCAATATGTGTATTTGTCACAACTGTCAGAGAGACCGCGAACTAGCCAATCACACAGGCCTTAATTAGACAGTTATATTTTGCTTTTTAGAAATTGTCCTCATGTAAAATGGTGTCTAAGATTCAAGAAAAGTGCTGAGAGCTAAGAGGGCAAAGAATGCCAGCAGAAAAACATTTTAATATTTTTGAGGAAGATTTATTAACTGCTGCTTAATTTCTCAACTATAGGATTAAAATATGCAATATAAAAATTTTTATAAATTCAGCAGGAAAGAAACATATCGTAAAGATTATTGAAATAGCAATAGACTGAATTAAACATTGCCATTGTATAGCATGTTTTCATATTGACTTTGAAATTATAAATTAAAAACATCCACAAAATGAACATTCATAGAGTACTAATATCATAGATACTTTAAAAATCTTTATAGGTTCACTATTGTGACATTGTACACATATGAAAATTCTATTTATTAGTGAAAGTAAATTGTGTTTTTCTCAAAAATTACTTGTGCTCTTACATTTTTTTAAGTTTTAGAGATATCTACACTGTATAATTTTCTATTTTTTTAAATAAGATAAATTCAAAAATTTTCATCCTCAAAGTAAAACATATTGAACACTGTGCCATATTTTAAAACGTGATTTTAAATTATATAATATATTTACACAAAATTATATAATTTCATGGATAATGAAGCAGACAAAATATACCAGTAAATTTTGTCCATGCGGCTATTTTATCCTTATACGTATTTTCCTTGTCTGTGAAAATGTACACTAATATATCCTTTTACTGCTCTTATCACCATCCATTTTTACATTTTCAAAATTAGAAATTAAAACTATATTTGTCTTTCAAGTAATAAATCACCAACATACTCAGTAATGTTTGCCAGCAATATTGCTGTTGGATAAATATACGATGAATTATCTGACCTCCCATATAAGCAAAAGTAAATCAGTAGGATTTTTAAAGTATTGTAAAACTTATTACAACCTTGTTTCTTTCATATGATTTCTAAGGTCGTAAGATTTTAAGCTAATTCCAACCAGAGTGGAAGCTTTTTGGATTTCTAAAACCTAAGAAAGTCCTAAAAATTCCCAATAAAAGAACTCTTCTTGAGAAATTAACAATAAATGCTAATTCAGATGGAAGAAATCTGGCTTATTTGTTTGTTTCTTTTCGAAAGTAGAAATTTCATGTATTTTATGAGTAAAGAGATCTAATTTGGGGTAACTTGCATGGTTCATCCCATTTTAAATCTTTATTCAATAGGCATATCATAGAAGTTTTAACAGTCATAGCAGATTAACCTTGCCTGTGCTTTTGGAGGCTAGTCATCTGATGAATTTACATGCAGCTGGATGAAAATGCTATTTGGAGAGAGATTGAGAGTTTATTTGATTAAATCCCTTTCTCCACTACCTTGACCTCTTTCTTGTGAAATAATCAAAACTGTTTAGCAAGAATATTCAGGCATTAATAATGAATTGCTTTTGAGCTC
Source organism: Tonatia bakeri (assembly GCA_004024845.1). NCBI lineage: Eukaryota > Metazoa > Chordata > Mammalia > Chiroptera > Phyllostomidae > Tonatia > Tonatia bakeri. Next base: position 100,697 of record PVIA01004776.1, on the reverse strand, counting down.
GTTTCTTCAGCATGAAACAAACCCATTGGTGTCTCTGCTTTTTCTCCTCTTCTCTTTTTAATTAGTGCTTTATTTAATTAATATTATTAGAAATAGGAAGAAATATATCTTTGAGGAGTTTTGTTTTATAATTCGTTGACCATTTTGCTATTATAGCACTAATCACCCTGGTTTCACCTTCCTGTTCTCCCAGTGGCCATCTCCCCACAATCTGTGTAAAGATGGGATGCGTTAGGAAGGGCCAAATGCTTCAGTGTGATTGGATAGCAGTTACATGCTTTATCCTTACCAATTATAAAGATGGTTTTGTGAGTTCATAGGATATTCTGACCTTAAATAGTGCCATTGTTCACAATTTTCTTGTTTGTGTATTTATATGCTTTTTACTCCATAAAACCTTGACTTCTAACAATTTTGATAACTTCATTTAACCAGTTCACAGTTACTTTAGTTTTTTAAAAAATACATTTTATTTATTATTTTTAGAGAGAGGGGAAGGAAGGATGAAAGGTAGGAAGAGAAACATTGAAACATGCAAGAGACACATTGATTGGTTGCCTTCCACACACCTCCAACTGGGGACCAGGCCCACAATGTAGGCATGTGCCCTACACTGAGAATCGAACTGGTGACCTTTTGGTTCACAGGCCAGCACTCAATCCACTGACCCACACCAGCCAGGGCTCATAGTTACTTTTCTAAACAATTATTAGATCATATTTCACACAATCTTTGATTCTTGAGAGACTTTAGAGATCATCTGGTGTAGGCTATTTTTAGAAAAACAATTATCTATAAGGAAATTAAATTAATTCTTCATCTGGGTTTGATTCCAAATTCAATATGGACCAGGGAAAAGAAGTGCAAGATATGGCTGTTGTCCTCATTCAGTTGAAATACATTTGAAAGATAAGATATTCACATATAATTAATTAATTTATAATTAATAGTAGTGATAGATGAATGAAATAGGAACTTTGACCCTAAAAGTTGAGTGGCAGAATTTTCTTCCTCCACCTTGCTGAACTATTACAGGATAAATCTCACTCAGGCTTTGGTCAAAAAAAGTTGGTTAATGTTTGGAAGCTAAAAGAACTTTCAAGTTACTCCAAAATGAAGGAATATGAGCAAGTGGAAATCTCTAAAAGTACAGTTCTGTTGTGCCTGGCATATTTAATGCTCTTGATAGTTGGATTTTTTGGCAGGTGGCAGATTTGCTGTATATGTACCCTACTACACTGTCACTTATAAAGCTACAGTATCTGTCTTCATACCAAATTAAGTTTCATTGTAATTTGTTTCTTAATAACATGCCCTTCACTGTAATATGTAAAATGGTTGGCTTTCATGAACAACTCTATGGAAGAGCTGTACAGTATCTCATTTGCATTTAGCAATTATATTACATTACAAGATACTAAGCTGCAGAAAATCTACTCTAGCAGCATAATTTAAAGTAATAATTACCAGTGCTTTACAGGTAGGATACAAGTCAGATTACAATAACACAACATACTATTTCTCTGTTGAGTAAAACAGAATAGGTTCATTTTTTTACCTCAACAGTGTTCAAGAAAGACTTAATTTTTAACAATGAGAACAGCATTATATTGAGAGGGAAAAATAATTTAGATTGCCTATAGGTACATAAAATGTGTCTTTCTTGATCATAAATTTGTCATGATATTTTGGAACTAATAATGTTTTTAATATGCTAAGTTTAGGAGATAGCTTTTATGAGACTCAAATTCCCTGATATCAATATTGTTGTAAAGACTATATGTCCAATTTCCAAAATATTTGTTTTTAATTATGAAATAATACTTTATTGAAAAATTTACATTAAAAATATCAGAAAACAGAAAAATAAATTAAATTTTTGTGATACATAAATAAACCTAATCTCAAATTTGTTATGTTTTTAATGTTTAGAATTGTATGATAATAATGTAATGTAGCAAAGTTGATGCTTAATTTGACCATAAGGATTTGAGGATATATATGTAGTCTATCTGGAAAATATCCAACCATTGTTAACATAACAGGAACAGTTTGCTTGACATTGATGTAACCTGGCAGCCAAGGAGAGTGGACTGGAATGCACAGGTGTGAACAATGATGACTTCACTGGCCTAGTCAGCAGGGTGGTAGAGCTCTTGAGTGAGCATCTGTACTATGTAGTGGTCACATTCAAAATGACTGAGTGAGTAGAGCAATGAATCTGAATCAAATTTAGCATTGGGCTTGAACATTCCTCTGCAGAAACTATTCAGATGATTCAGAAGTCCACAACTATGGACAACTGGTGATTGGCAGCTTTCTCATGACAATGCACCCACTCATGCACCATGTCTTGTGCAGAGTGTTTTGGTGAAACATCGAATCACCCAGGGGACTCAGCACCCCCTATTCCCCAGATTTGATGCCCTACAACGTCTGGCTTTTCCCAAAATTAAAATCACCTTTGAAAGGGAAGAGATTTCAATCTATCAGTGAGATTCAAGAAAATACAACAGGGCAGCTGATGGCAATTGGGAGAACTATGTGAGGTCCCAAAGTGTGTACTCTGAAGGGGACTGAGGCATCATTGGCCTATGTACAATGTTTCTTTTATCCTGTATCTTCTTCAATAAATGTATCTGTTTTTCATAGTACATGGCTGGATACATTCTGGATGGATATAGTATATATGTATGCATATGCATATTATATATAATTTGAAGATTTTTGAAATAATAAAATCCATTTAATAATTATGTGAACACCTGTAGCATGTGACATGCAATTCACTCTCAAGCACTGATTATGTTGCCACCAGGCATTTTATGACATGCTTTAAAGAGATATTTTCCCATATATATTATAATATTAGAATAAAGTCAGTGGCATAAAAAATGAAAACAATAGCACTCAAGGAATGAAGTTATATTCAATAGAGAATCAGAAAATGCTTAAGAAGAAAGTTTACTTTAGATGAGGCTGGAGTTCAATTTAATGAAGCCTAAGAAGCATTTACTATGATCAGCCACAATATGACTTCTGCTCTGAAAGAGACTGTAGTCTATTTGGAATAAGGACACATTGGAAAGGACAACAGATTCTGTCTGAGCTGGTAGGAAAAGCCTCATGAAAGAAGTGGCATCCGACTATGTTCTTAATCAAATAAGAGATAAGCGTGGGCAGGGAGAGACATTCCAGGATGAATGGAAAGTGAAAGAAAAGAAAATATATTAAGACGTGTAAAGGCATGTACCTTCCCACAAGAGAGGACTTGCCAGTGTGGCCGAACCACGGCAAGGTGGAGCATGGGAGAGCTGATGAAGCAAGAATTCAAACACAGTTTAAGAGTGACAACATTAGTCCTAATTTATTTTCTTCTTTTTCTTTTCCCATTTTTTCTTGCTCTTACAGGAAAGTAACCCTAGCAATTTTGCAAAAGCTCAATTAGAATATGAGGGAACAGAGGAACTGAGAAATTTCACTTCAGATTGAGGCAAAGTCAACTGTGGGAGATAGGCTGACAGCAATTGAAATTTCTGACATAATATTATGGCCTCGATAATATTTGTATTTAAGAACTTCCAGTGCGTCCCTTACTTGGTTTCCACTTAATAAGACTACAATACAAAGTGGACACATAAGAAATTAGGTAGCAATCCTTGTGCATAGGAAAATCGATACTTTCCATTCCCAAATTATACAAAGTAATTACAGGGTAAATTAAATCCTTAGTTTCTTTCTTGGCCTCCTTCTGCTTTATTCCATAAACAAAACTTTATAGAATAGAAAGTAAGTAGATTCCTTTTTTAAGAGCTGTCTTGATTCTTTAGCTTAACAAACCAGATGACAAGTATTAAATGTTATCAATTTTCTATATGTCAAGAAGGAGAAACCATAGCAAATAAAATTAATTTTATCGAGGTCAATATTCTTAAAAAACTTGTTTGTTTTGAGTTTTTGTTGTCATTTCTCTTGCAGTAAGTTTTTTCTTTACTTTTGATGCTAACATCAATGAGGAAGTTGCCATACTGTTGTTGACATGAGGTTTTGTTTTTTTTCCTTAATCCCCGCACCTTTTTCATCCAGCTACACAATCTGTGTCCCCTCTGATAGTTGTCAGTCTGTTCCTTATCTATGAGTCTGTTTATATTTTGTTTGTTAGTTTATTTTGTTTATTAGATTCCACATATGAGTGGAATCATATGGTACTTGTCTTTCAATGACTGGCTTATTTCACTGAACACAATTTTCTCCAGGTCCATCCATGCTATAACAAAAGGTAATATTTCCTCCTTTTTTATGCCGATGTAGTATTCCATTGTGTAAATATACTACATCATTCTATCCACTTATTTACTGGTAGACACTTAGACTGCTTCCAAATCTTGGTTATTGTAAATGATGCCACAGTGAATATAGGGGTGCATATATTCCTTCAAATTAGTGTTTCAGGTTTCTTTGGATAAATAATGCAGTTTCATTTTTAAATTTTTGATGTAACTCTATATTCTTTTTCACAGTGGTTACATCACTCTCCATTAAATTTTATTTACCAATTTATTTAAAACTCACAATAAACTTTATTTTACCATTTATTGACATTTACTAATGTCACCCCAATAAATTTAATAAAAATGAAAAAAAAATAAAAAAGGAGGAGAAACCAGAAAGTGCCAGCTAACTGACCCACCCAGATGCTGGTGAATTTTTCCACCACAAAAAGAAATTATAATTATATGACATGACAGAGGTGTTAGCTAACACTACAGTGGTACTCATATTGCAATATGTTAACGTACCAAATCAACACATTAAACTTACACAATATTATATGTCAATTATACCTTAATAAAAAATCAATAAAAGTGCCATTTAAAAAATATTTCAAAGAATATCTACACTAAACATGTTTATTATTTATACCAGATGCAAATATTTCTAGTTTAAACCAATGTCTTTTTATCCCTCAGAAAATCTATGAAGCAGTCTTAATAATAGTAGCTCTAGAACAATTAGATTGGATGATATTAAGTTTAATATACTCATTATTTTGTATTATGCAATTTTGTGTAGAAAATATTTATATATCTTGATGTCTATAAGAGTAAAATACTGGCATGACGCATTCCCAGCATCCAATGTAAAAAGAAAAAAATGAGAAAAATAAAGGTATATACATGTCTAACAATGTTGATTTATTTCCTGTTTCTAAATAGTTATGCTGAATCAATATTGAACTTTACACTACATTCTAAAGAAGGCTAAAACTTTTCATCAAGAAAGTGACTCCAGGAGGTGTGCCTCCATAGATTGAGTTCTGGCCTTCAAACCAAAGGGTCATTTGTTCAGTTCCCAGTCAGGTCACATGCTTGGGTTGCAGGCCAGGTCCCCAGTAGTAGGTGTGCTAAAGGCAGCCACACATTGACATTTCTCTCCCTCTCTTTATCCCTCCCTTCCTTTTTAAAAATAAATAAATAAAACCTTAAAAAAAAGAAAGTAATTGACCTGATTAATGATGGGGTAAACCAAATTCTCTTAGCTAATTAAAAATATTTAATTTAAAACATCTAAATGTTTAGAAGAATATTTCATCTATATACGTAGGAAGAAGTTGGCACAAGATTTTAATAATTGTTTTATCTAAAAATTGGATTTTGACTGTATCTTAAAAATATAATTGACTATTTTCCCAAAACTAAGAAATGAAATAAAAAAATACTCCAAAGTTTTTCGGTCTTGGCCAATCATCATTTCTACTATCTAATACATATCATATAACCTAGTTCATCAGCATAGTCTTCACAGCATCTTACCCTCTAGTTACAATTGAAAGTTCAAATTCAATTTTACTTGTTTTGCTTTGTGATAAAAGGCATGAGAAGAAAAAGGGAAGGCATTTTCTAGGGCAGAGAATTATGCCAGGGTTTAAAGTTCTAGGTAAGTGAAGGGAAAGTTCAAACTAGGACAAGTTCAAAGGAAAGAAGCATCACTTTTTAAAAAGTTTTTAAAATGCTTGTTTATAGAAGGAAAGAAGAAGAAGCCTCAATATCTTGAATAAAGAGAGACTGAATGTTCGGGGAAAAATTGAAATAGTAAATAGTGAGTGGGTTATTCCTTTCTTCAGTGTGGAGACCCATTTATTACAGAGCTATAATTGGGAAAAACAATAGTCACACTCACCCAAGTGCTCACGCACCCAATGTAAATAGAATCCTGAGAAGCAGTGAGAGAATCTGGCTATGGTTTCCGAGAATTATTTTATATTTATACTCCCAAGATACCCCATCAGAGTAGAATAACAAATTCTAATTGGTTCCTCCATTTCTGGATGTTTATAATAAATTTTAAACACTGTATCAGGTCTAATGTTTCTGAAGCTATCATGTAAAATGCTATCATGGATCTTTGTAAAATTTTTCCGTATGATAAACTGAGATGCTTCCTTCTATAACTCTGGTACTCATGTATCAGGAAAAACAAACAAAACAAAAAACAAACAAAACTACTACCTCACAGGACTCTTGTCAAAGCTATCACATCCTTCTTTGCTTTCAGGACTCCAGACTAAATACTTCTTTTTGTTACATTATTTCTAATATCATTGCATTTCTTTTATCATTAGTGAGAGAAAAATATCCATTTTGACTCAGAGAACTGCACCTATTTTTAGAAATAATTCTTAGCTCAAATAATAATATGAATTATTATGAATAAAAATCTTTCTTGACTTCCTTTATGTTTGTACATATTCATGTGGAAATTATTTGGTTCTGATGGAACTCTATCAATTAAGTTTAAATGCATCCATTTAGCATTTCTGAAGATACAGTGCTGTGAAGATAACATGGAGTCAAGGAATCAGAAATAAGATTAATAAAAGACCATGAGAACAATTCAAATGTTTCATTATCTGGGATTTTTATTCTCGATATTGTGATGAAATAGATGGCATATTAAATTCTTATGAGTAAAGTTCTCTCTGGAGTGGGATTGGAATGCTTTGGACCACAAGTGGATATTTCTTGTCCTCAGCATATATTTTTGAACATAGTAAATGATTGGAAAATTACTTTCTATGGTTAATGTCTTAGCTTTATCAACTTTCCCCAATGTTGTAGCATAAGTCTACATTGTTTATGACCATTTTCTCTTCTGTTAATGTCTGTATTAAATTAAAAGAAAATATTCTTCACTAAGTTATACTCTTCATATCATCTCCAGAAAAGGTTAATTTACTTAAACGATATGATACTGTCATTCTTCATAGACTGTTTTTTTATTGACCATCATTTAGATCCATTAGTTATTAATATACTTGGTAAAATGTAGGGACATTCTATACATTATAGGACTGTTTTTCTTTAAGATTTAATGCTACTCTGAAAATGAACCTCAGATAATATAAACAAGAATATGTGTGTACAGCCTTGGACAGGTGATGGCTGGAGTATTGTTTCGTGCTCCAAAATGTTGTGAGTTTGATTCTCAGTCAGGGCACATACCTAGGTTGCAGGATTCAACTCCTGACTGGGGTGTGTACGGGAGGCAACTGAGTGATGTTTTCCAAAATGATGTCTCTGTCTCTCTGTCTCTGTCGCTCTCAAATCAATAAACATATACTCTTGAGTGAGGATTTTAAAAAAGAATATGTGTATATGAAATATTTTGAAAATATTAGCTTTGAAATCATTGCAACTATCTTAAAAATGTTGGCAAAACTACAAAGCCGTCTACTTGTTGAGTCAATGAAATAGTTTATACCCAGTATTCAGTTCATTTTCTACATTAAAGTTAGTCTAAATATTAATGAAAATTGCAACAGAGAGAATTACATTAGTCTCTGACAAGATTATAGACTGCAAAGGGAAATTTACAATCACTTGTCACAGCTCTGGCCAACTCAGAATCCAGATACCCTCTGTCTTGTCAAGGTTTTTACCTAAGGCCATCTATACCCTTCCCACCTGCCACATTCGCAGTAGAAATCTTCAGAACAGATTTATTCATCCTTCAAAAGCTCCCACAATGATACAATCTACACTGATAACCTAAAATGTACAGAACACTTTGAAAAAATTAGCCATTACTAAAATGAATTTTCCTTCCTTTCCTTTATTTTCCGAAGCAGGGAGAGGGGGTGAATGAAGAACCCAAGCTTTTGTGCTTTCTCCTTCAAATAAAGATCGAAGATCAGTATAACCAGACCTTTAAGTTGCTTCTAAAACTATTATCAGGGTTATGATTTACTTTTAGTTTCAGAAATACAAACCTAATATGAATATTTTTCTTCTTTAGAGTACTAGAATTTTAATGCACATTTAAATGTCTATGATTAATTCCAAATAATGTGTTATAGAAATTTAAATCATTCGATTTACATTCTCTCATATTTTCATGTTTTTCTCTATATTTCTTTTTCACTTTTCTTATCAACAGTATTTCTGAATATATCCCACCCCAAATTAATGTTTTTAAATTTGACACAGTAGTCGCAACTTTGGTTACGTCAATTCTCAGAACAATCCCAAACAGTGTTGTCACTAGCATGGTTGTTGTTTTCCAGATGTGAAGTTGTGGTACAGACAGCATATGTGACTCGCTCAAGATTAAGGAGCTAGTTGATGATAAAGATACAAACTTTAAGTCTTGTGTCTTGCTGATAGAGTTTCTACTCTTAGCCATGGACAGGATTTCTATAAGGCAGGAGTTTCTGGGGCCAGGACCAAAGCTTTATTCTCAAATCATGACAATATTCCGTCTTTTTTTAAAACTCGTTCTTATACATGGTAGTTCTAGAATATGAGATTTTTTATAGTCTGCTAGAGAAAGATCAACTTCAAAGTTAGGTAAAAATGGGTTAAAGTTTTATTTTTATAGTGAGCTTGTATGACTGAGCTTGAATATTTTTCTTATTTCTCTGATCCCATTTCTTTACTGTTATGAAGATTAAAATAGTTACATTTGTAAAGTGACTAGCGCAAAATCTGGTTCAAAGTAGATTTCCTCCCTTCCTCCTGAAGGGGTAAATTATCAGTACTCTTTGGTCTAGACTGAGAAAGAACTTGGCATTTTACATACTGATTTATAATACTTAAGTGTGTTGTTTTTCTGTCTATGAATTAATTAGCTTGTGCACACTAGAAGCACTCTATGCCTCTGTTCTACAGTATTTTATTCTTCCTTTTGAAGAATGAGCATTTTATTTTACAGATTTCTCTAGAACCACACATGAGAGAGGGAGAAACACTTTTCAACATCACACAAACAACCAGTACTTGCCAAATTGTATTATGAGAAAGTTGGTTCTTCCTTTGTGGAGAAAGTAAGCAGCGAATTAAGTCCCATGAACTTTGTGAAATACTTAAATAAACTTATTTACTACTGGAGACTTTCAATTGATAAAGCATTCTTGTGACTATTTCATTGAAATCTGAATTTCTTTTTTTTCTTAACTTATTTGTTTTTTTTTTCAGATGTATCATAAAGCAATGAAACTTTTTAGAATGAAGAAAGATCCTTTTGGGCATTGGGAGTATATTTTCAGTAGTAACATGATTAGTTTGAAAGAATATAATACCTGCTGTTTATCTGGACTTTGCTTCTTGTGTCAGTTTGAGAGACAATATGCTGACTGTTATTAACAATAATTTTTCATATAAGAAAGGCACTTGCTATCTCATTAATATGATAGAAGATTCAAGTAAAGCCAAACTTGCTGATACTGACAGTAAAAATAGGTAAATAGGATAAGTCAGTTAAAAGGTAAAATGTTCTTTATTTAATAATTTCAAAGTATTTGTCAAATATGAAACATGTGTGGAATGGAACAGTTGCTTTGCTAAACATTTGTTTATTGCCCTGAGTTATTTAAGCATCTGCACACATTTTGGAAGTATTTGAATTGTATGATAACTACAGGTTAGTTGTGTGTTAATAATGCACTTGATTGTCAGCAAGAGATATTAGGGACACACAGGAAGAGGACAGATGTTACATTTGCCTCACAGAGTGTTCTTATTTCTTTTTATCACTTAGATGTCTCCAAACAAGTCCAAAAAATGATTGAAATAATTAAAACAACATGTATAGTTAACAAGAGAAAACTGAACATATGCAAATTAAAATAGACCTAGAGAATCTATCCTTTTCTGACAAATTTACATACTAATTCAATATTTAGGACTGATCCAAGACAGATTTTAAGAGTTTAATGGCATTATCAGCTATTTACTCTTACCATGTTTGGGTGTGCTTTGTATAAAACAAATTCTCAAAATAGCTCCTTTGAAATTTATAGTTCTCTGCCTCATGATGTATGAAAATGAGTTGTTTTTTTGCCAGTATCTTTCCCCTATATTTTATTTTATATTTCATTCACTCAGTTGCACTGTCTGGGTGATGATCATCTATGTAATATATGTTAGGAATTTTCACTTGAAGGACCATGTATCTTTAAATGTCTTCTTTTTATTCATCCTAGTTCTAACACATGTAATTTCCCCTTTAATTTGACATCATTTAACGGCACATTACACGTCAATGATGTGATCTGTGAATATTTACAATGTTCATGTCATTTTTATTTTCTAATCCAATTTAAGTAGCTCTGCTTTTTATGACATCATGAATTCTTCAGTCTTTTTGGTCTTTTTGGGACTAATTATTCCATTAGTTCCTTTGAAGTAGCTCTGTGTTGTCAGTCACTCTTCTCTTTTGATCATAAGACCTTTGCTGCCCTCCTTTGCATGTACGATCAGTCTTTCGGCCTGCGCAGCCAAGCTGAGAAGCAAGTGCAGTCCTCATCCTTGCAAACTGCTATTCACAACTGTCCTGAAGGCATTTTGCAGGTAAATCATCCCATTTTAAGACCATGTCATCTAAAGTTCTTATCAGCCGAAAACACATTTGGGTACATTTTAAAAATAATATTTATAATAATCATAAATATTTTATATAAAGTGCTTTTACTTGCTTAGACAGAGATTTAAAGAAAACAAGTAAGAAAAATAACCAAAAAAAAGAGGACTAGACTTCATTTGTCACAATATTACATGACACGTTATTTATTGTTTATGCTGCTTTTAGCATAATTAAAGTATATTTTAGATTCAAATTTTGAAAATATTCTTTCATGGTACCTTTCATAGCTATTTGTGTGATAACATATAATAGTTCTGAGATGTGATTAATGTTAAACAACATAAAGGCAAAAGAAAATTTGGAATGATCAAAGCATGACTTTGGTTTTAACTCTCTTGTTTACCAGGAACTTTTAACATTTCCTCGTGATTCTAAGGAGCTCTGCTGTCTGTTGCTGCCCTCTGTAGTGGTGAAGAAGAGAGCACAAGATCAGCTTTGTTAAAGGCAATAGAACTTGACTCTAAACAATTTTTTTCAGAATGCAAAATGCAGACTATTTGAGATTCACATGTTCTCTGAAAATTAAAAGCCAACTGAAGCATTTTTGCACTCATGGTATTCTTCCACAGAGAGTAGACACTGAGAACAAAACAAAGCTGTTTTTTGGGGTATAATTTTTTTAATTGCAATATGATTAATTTAGCCTGACATAGATTACCACCCAAATATTTAGATATAAACTAAATTTGAAATTATTTACTCAAAAAGTAGATTTATGATTTGAGATTTTATATCAATCAGATGGATGGCAATGGCTAAGGATTATTGAGAATTTTGGTCTTTATAAGCCAAATAATCTTTAAGTAAGCCATTAATTCTCCATAATTTTCTTATCTATCAAATGAAGATAATCATTACAAAGGTAAACTCTTATAAAGATTTTATTATAAATGTGGTTTATAAACTATCAAGTTTTATCCAAATAGCAAGCATTTTTATTTTCTTTTCTATATGTGGTCTAATTTAATTATGGAATAGTTAAAATTTGTTCACTCCTTCTTGTTTACATCTAAACATTGATCCCACTGCTCCTTCTTCTGGGAATAGAGTTGAGAGGGGATTAGTCCAAGTGACAGACAGTTGTTGAACTCAGGAGGACCTTAATAGGACCTGGGAATTGTCCAGGGAGGGAGACAATAGAAATGTGCTCTCTTGAAAAGAAGTTTGGCAGAAGCTAAACAGTCTTGGGGTCCTAGCTAAGTGGGCTGAGGCTCAGGATAAGTTTTCTTGGCACAAAAGTCAAGACCTCTAACCCAAGCCCCTAATAGAAGAATAAGGCCATCTTTGCTGAAATTAAAGTAAGACCAGAGTATGGTGTCTCTTTGGAAGCAGAACTAATTTCAGACATCATCACAAATTACTAATCTTTAAAATTCGGTTTTATATTACAAAGTCAACAGATGTCAGTTTGACTATCAACTTTGTCATTTACTGGCTGAGTGGCCATACCATAGCCAGGTTCTCCAATTTCCCTGAGCCTATTTCCCCATTTGTAAAATTGGAAATAATTATAAAATGATATTGTTGAAACTCTTAATCTAATGTGTGTTCTTAAAAATGGTAGATAGTTAATCAGAGTTAATTGATTCAAAATCTGGTCAGGATGAGAGAAGGACTTAAATAAGCCAACCCAGAGGTAACATCAATGACTTATTTTAGAAGGGCCAATGGGCCACACGCAACTCTTTTCTAAATTTCTAAAATTGTATGACGTATGTGATTGCTTGGTCTGTGTATTTCCATAGTAGAGAACTCTAAAAATCACTCTACATATTTAACATGCAGTCAAGGCTCAGCCATTGTGCCACAGTCACTTGTCATGTTCATGATTATATTGCTATATACTTTGATTTTTTTTTCTTTTTAAACTTATTCTTTATTGTATTTATTTCCATTACCATTTGACCCCCTTCATACCCCCCTCCCCCCAGTAATCACCACACTGTTGTCCATGTCTGTAAGTCCTTTCTCCTTTTTGCTCAGTCCCTCCATCTACTAAACTCCCTCTTATCCCCGTTGTCATCCTGCTCCTCCATCTATGAATTTGTCTCCATTTTCTTTGTTGGTTCAGTTTGTTCATTAGATTCCACATATGAGTGAAATCATATGGTATTTGTCCTTCTCTGACTGGCTTATTTCACTTAGCATAATGTTCTCCAGACCCATCCATACTGTCACAAAGGGTAAAACTTTCTTTTTTATGGCTGAGTAGTATTCCATTGTGTAAAAGTCCCAAAGTTTTTTTATCCACTCATTACTGGTGGACACTTGGACTGCTTCCTTATATTGGCAATTGTGAATAATGCTGCAATGAAAATAGGGGTGATTGCATTCATTTGAATTAGTGTTTCAGGTTCATTTGGATATATTCCCAGAACTGGTATAGCTTGGTAGAAATGCAGATCCATTTCCATATTGCCCTCCACAGAGGCTGCACCCATCTGCCTTTCCACCAACAATGCAAAAGGATTCCCCCTTCTCCACACCCTTATCTGCACTTGTTTGTTGATTTATTGATGATAGCCATTCTGACATGTGTGAGATGATATCTCATTGTGGTTTTAATTTGCGTTTTTGTTGAGTAGTGACATTCAACGTCTTTTCATGTCTCTATTGGTCATCTGTATGTTCACTTTGGAAAGGTGTCTATTCAGGTCCTTTGCCCATTTTATAATTTGTTTTTGGGTTTTTTTTTTTGGTGTTGAATATTATAAGTTCTTTATAAATATTGGATATTAACTCTTTATCAGATGCGTCAGAGAATATGTTGTCCCATTCTGTGGGTTGTCTTTTTATTTTGTTGATGATTTCCTTTACTGTGCCAAAACTTTTTAGTTTGGTATAGTCCAGTTTATATATATTTTTCTTTTGGTTCTTTTGCCCAGGTGATATATCTGAAAAATATTGCTATGAGTAATGTCTGAGATTTTGCTGCCTTTATTTTCTTCTACTATTTTATGGTTTCAGATCTAACATTAACTCTTTGATCTATTTTGTATTTATTTTTGTATGTGGTATATGAAAGTAGTCTAGTTTGATTTTTCGACACATCTGTTCAATTTTCCCAACACCATTTATTGAATAGACTATCTTTAGTCCATTGTATGTCTTTGCTTCCTCTGTTAAATATGAATTGACTATGAAGGTGTGGGTTTTTCCAGGGATCTCTGTTCTGTTCCATTGATTTCTGTGTCTGTTGTTATGCTAGTACCATGTTGTTTTGATTACTGTGGCTTTATAGTATAGTTGGAGAGTAGGTAGTGTGATTCCTCCAATTTTGTCCATCTTTCTCAGGATCACTGTAGCTATGCAGGGCTTTTTGTGGTTCTGTATAAATTTTTGAAATATTTGTTCTAGATCTGTGAAATACACCACTGGAATCTTGATATGAATTGCATTGAATCTATAGATTGCTTTGGACAGTATGGGCTTTTTAACGATGTTAATTCCTCCTATCCATGAACATGGTATGTGTTTCCACTTATTTGTATTTTCTCTAATTTTTTCTTCAGTGTCTTTTAATTTTCTGAGAACAGATCTTTTACATCCCTGGTTAGGTTTATTTTTAGGTATTTTATTCTTTTTGTAGCAATTGTGAATAGGATTGTTTTCTTAATTTCTGTTTCTGTTATTTCTTCATTGGTATATAAAAATCCAACTGATTTCTGGATGTCAATTTTGTATTTTGTTACTTTGCTGAACTTATTTATCAGTTCTAGTAGTTTCTTAGTGAAATCTTTGGGGTTCTCTATGTATAGTATGTTGTCATCTGCAAATAAAGACAGTTGTACCTCTTCCTTTCTAAATTGGATGCCTTTTATTTCTTCTTGCCTGATTGTTGTGGCTAGCACTTCAGTACTATGTTGAAGAAGAGAGCAGACATCCCTGTCTCATTCCTGACTTAAGGGAAATGTTCATAGTTTTTCCCCATTGAGTATGATGCTAGCAGTAAGATTGGCATATATGGCCTTTATTATATTTAGGTATGTTCCCTCTAATCCCACTTTGCTGAGAGTTTTAATATAAATGGGTGCAAAATTTTATCAAAAGCTTGCTCTACACCTATTAATATGATCATGTGGTTTTCATCTTCCTTTTGTTTATTGGTGAATCAATGTCCTAATGTCTGGTCCATCCTAGAAAATGTTCCTTATGCACTTGAAAAGTATGTATATTCTGTTACTTTGGTGGGAAATGCCCTGAAGATATCATTAAATCCCTATATCTAGTGTGTCATTTCAGCTGTTGTCTCTTTGTTGATTTTCTGCCTGGAAGATCTATCCATTGGTATCAGTGTGGTGTTAAAATCCCTGACTATGGTTGTATTTTTTTCACCCTCTCCTTTTATGTCCATCAAGATTTTTTCATGTATTTAAGTGCTCCTGAGTTGGGTGTGTAAATGTTTAGTAGGGTTATATTGTCTTGTTGTATTGTTCCCTTTATCATTACATAGTATCCTTCTTTGTCTCTTACTAGACTCTTTGTTTTAAAGTCTATATTGTTGGATATAAGTACTGCTGCCCCAGTTTTTTTTTCTTTTTTGTTTGCACAAAATATCTTTTTCCATCCCTTTGCCTTTAGTTGTGTGTGTCTTTCAATCTGAGGTGGGACTCTTGGAGGTAGCATATATATAGTTCTTACTTTCTTATCCATTCAGCTACCCTATATCTTTTGGTTAGAATATTTAAGCCATTTAGTTTTAAGGTGATTATTGATAGATGTGAACTTAGTGACATTTTATTGTTAGATTATTTTTGTTTTTTTTTTTCTCTTTTCTTCTTAAAGCAAGCCCTTCAATATTGGTTGCAGTACTGGTTTGGTGTTAACAAACTCTGTTAGCTTTTTCTTGTCTGGAAAGCCCCTTATGTCTCCTTCAATTTTAAATGATAGCCTTACTGGGTAAAATAGCCTTGGATGTATGTCCTTGCTTCTAATCACCTTGAATATTTCATGCCACTCCCTTCTGGACTGAAATGTTTCTTTTGAGAAATCAGGTGACAGTCTAATGGGTCTACCCTTGTATGTAATCACCTACTTTCTTTTGTGGTTTTTGGTATTCTGTCTTTATTTTTAAGCTTTGTCATTTTAATTGTGATGTGTCTTGGTGTAGTCATCTTTGGGTTCAACTTGTTTGGGACTCTCTGAGATTCCTGAACTTGTGTATCTTTTCCTTTCACCAGATTAAGGAACTTTGAGGTCATTATTTCTTCAAATAGGTGTTCGATCCCTTGCTTGCTTTCTTCTCCTGGTATTCCCATGATGTAGATGTTTTTATACTTCACGTTGTCCATAATGTTTCTTAAGCTTTGCTCATCTTTTAAATTTTGTTTGTTTGTTTTTGCTGCTCTTTCTGGGTGGGTTATTTTTTTTTAAGTTTTGTCTTTCAAATCACTGACTTAATCCTCTCCTTTATCTAACCTACTGTTTATTCTTTCCAGTGTATTATTTATTTCAGATATTTCATTCATTATTTCTGACTAGTTCTTTTTTGTGGTTTTATGCCTTTTTTCATGCTGTTGAGTATCATTATTTTCATTGAGCTTTACTTGAAAATTCTTTTTCTTTTATTTGAGGTCTATTTCTTTGTCTTCCCTTTTTGGCTACTTCTTTGTATTTGTTTCTGTGTATAAGTAGATCTGCAAAGACTCTGGTGTAGGCCTGTGTCATATGCTCTTGTAACTGGCCCTGGTCAACCTGTTTGAAGTTATCAGTGATCCACATTGTGTAGCTCCTGCTGTTGGGCCTTTTTGTGTGTAGAAAGAACCAGGTTGCACATCAGGGCCAGCCTTTATCAGCACTGGGACTTGGGAAGGTCAGCTGAAGCCTCATAGACCACTCAAAGATCCTCCTTAGTTGTTAATCTAATCAATGATATAGCCTCAAGCTGTACTCAGCAGCCTGGTTTATGGTCCACAGGGTGGGGTAGAGTTAATTCCTGCAAGCAGGGCTATTGCTTCCCCTTAGGTTGATGCAATTCAGAGGGGCATGCTCTGCCTTAGAAAGATGACTTCTGAAGATGAGGAATGACTCAGCACAGGGTTCCTGGTGGCAATTTCTTCAGTTCTCTCCCCAGAGATACCAACTCCAGACTCTCCTCAAGTGTCGCTAGACTACTCTGCCATTCCTTTGCTGGAACCCAGGGTAAGTGTCTTCAAATGAAATTTTGTGCATTGGCCCTTTAATAGTGTCTTTGAGTCTCCAGCTGTCTCTCCCTGACAGACAGAAACCCTGATGATTTTCACAACTGAATGTTATTGGTTCCTTTCTGGCTCTGGTGCTATTGGCTGGAGAAACCCTCTTGGGTATTAGATCCCACACTGCTCAGGGGGACAACCCCAGTCACTGAAATATCCCTCTGGAACTTCAGCTGCTGCCCATGGGAGCCCAGCCAGCCCTCTTGCAGTTCCTCCACACTCTCTGATAGTCTTGTTGTGGTGAATGAAATGTTTTCTTCTCTCTGTCCATGGTTATAAGGCTTCTCTCCAGCTAGTATTCAGTTGGTTAATCAGGATGATTTCTCTACAATTTAGATGTAATTCCAGATTTGTCTTAGGAGGAGGTTAGTGTAGCTTTCACTCATTCCTCTGCCCTCTTGGATCTGTATATACTTTGATGTTCAAAGACACCATTCTTAAGGTCAAGTTGTGCTAAAGTCTGACTGTAACTATGACTTTAGTCTGCAGAAGTAGTATACAATTGAGTCTTCAGTGTTAAAAATCAATTTGCCTAAAAAATATGTGGTTTAACTAATTTTGACAGTCTTTTTCTTTTATTGGCATGACCAGTAGATTTTTTTTTTTATAGATGTCACATTTAACCCTTTAATGTATGCTAGGAAAATATTTGCAAAACAGTGATTATCCAATTGACCATGTATGCTTTATTTTTCTTTTAACTTAAAAAAGAAGTGGGTTAATAGAATTTTAAAAATTTATCCTTTATTGAGTTTTTTCCATTACTATTTACTGTCCTTATACCCTCTACTCCTGCCCCAGCAGTCACTGCACTGTTGTCCATGAAGGGATAGATGAAAAAGGGTGGGAGTTTGGGGGTTGTGATTGACAAAGCAGCTATTCACTAACCTTCTTATGGTGTCTCAATTTTCTTTTGAGGACAAGAGAAAGTATTAAACATTTAGATAGTTCGACTTTCACAAGTACAAGTAAGAAGTGATCATTTTTCCTTGACATTGTTTGAAGTGAATCCTGTGACTGATGAAATAAACATATGGGCTCTGGATCCAGTATATCTATCTGGGTTTAAATTCCAAATTTGCTGCTTCCTAGCTGTGTGACCCTAGGCAAATTCCTATGCCTTTCTGAATTCCAGTTTTCTTTACTTTAAATGGGATTTAAAGTAAATCCACTTTGTTGTGAAGAGTAAATAAGGTAATACATGCAAAGTATCTATTGGTTTACAGGGAACTAATATAATAAAATGTAAACCCAAAGTTTAGGGACAGTTATGGTGAAATAATATGTAGGCTTTAAAATAATTTTGCATTATATATGTTTTTCTTAGAATAATCATAATAAAGATATTTATTATTGCAAAGTCTATAACATGGTAATGTTAATTAGAAACCTCTGAAGTTTCTCCAAAAAGAACTGAGTTACAGATTCGGAGCAATACTCTCCATCTCTTCAAGTTCAAGATTGCTCCTGGCTGTCAGGTTGTTCTTCAAATGGAGAGGATCTCTGTTTTCTAAGTGCATGTGGTATAATATGTGTTTCCAAGTCCTGTCTATATCACATTATTGGGGACTGGATGCTTATAAAAGGAGAAGGTGGTAGTTGCTAGTTGGCCTCCTTTGTGATGCCTTCTATTTTTTGGTGAACTCTTTTGTAGTGTGTAATTTAATCAATGTTTTCACTGTGAGTCAAAAGTACAGATTTTATGAATTCTCCTTAAAGGTTTATGATTTTTTTACTACTAATATACAAAATGATCATTTTATGTCTCTAATGATTGTGTCTCAATAGCTCAATACAATTACTTATAGAGAACTACATGTTCTGAAATGAGCTCTAATATAATTACTTATATCCCTGGGTTGTGGATAATTCAATCTTCAGTGCTCATGTACTCAGTTAAATATGGTAGATTTACATACATACAGTCTTAGGTATGTATCTAAAGAGGCCTACTGATATTATAATAATCATTTCCTTTTTCCTATTTACCTAGTAAGAATCTGGATTCTAAAAGCCTTTTATGATTTTTCTCAGATGCTCAATATTAATAGAGAAGAAATTTATATGAATTACTTAGGCTTAAAGGTAATTGAAACTGAGTCTGCCAAAAGGACAAATGGAACTTTAAAGTTTGTATTTAAATTTTATTTTTTTGAAATGAATTTACTGAAAGGAAATTATTTCTCAAAAATTATCACAAGCAATTAATGTTTATAGTATTTTTGTAGAAATTTGTAGTATATGTATTCTTGGTAAGATAAGTACAATAATAAATACTGCATGAATGATTAAGAAATAATAATGGTGATATGCTTTGGCTTTTTTAAAGAGTTATTCTGTAGTTCCAGTATATGTAGCCTTCTACTCATTTTTATACTACTTTATGATTTCAAGAATTTAGAATATTAAACTGGCTCTGCCATTAACAGAAACACTTGGACTGGCTGCCATTATTATACATTTGTTTAGCACCAAGGTTGCTAAACTTCAAGGGTTAAAGCCAACAATGACTTACAAAGGCTATTAATTGAGCTTTTGCTACCAAAAAGCATCTATTCGGTACAGATAGCCCAAAATACTTATAGATCCAAGTGGCTTGGAATTTTTTTCCACTCTCTTCTATGGTGCTTGAAATGTCTATAATTAGAGATATTCCTCTGGGTTCAGACATTATCACAATTGTTATCTGGAAGGTTAAACTGTTACTGCAAATCGGCCTAGAAATACATACGATCTTATCAAATATGTGGCTTAAACAGTACTCTAAAGAAAAAAAATAGTAAAGTGAAATGGGAAAACCTCAGTTCTTGGATTACTCTAAAAAGGGTAATTTTGGATGGCCTAAACAATGTAGGATCTAGCTTTGATATAAAAAAATTATAATTTTAATTTGGTTGTCATTGAGCCAAATATTCAGTCTTTATGAAATAAAAATCAATAGAGATATTTTAACATAAAATGAAAAGTATATAAGTGTTTTAGAATTATTGAGATTTTTCCATTTTTATACTACCTTCATTATTTCAAGCTTATTTGTATAGTTTTTTACACCATATATATATTTTTCTGCCTAACTTTAAAAGCTTTTGTATTGAGGAAAATAACTACTTTCAGGAGTCCTGAATTAATTATTTATTTTTGATGAAAAACAGAATAAATTGTACATATATTATTGTAGTGGTTTTATTTTTTCCCAGTAGATATGACTGATGTACTATAGTCTGGTTTTCCCTGTGATCTATGCCATACTCGTGAAATAGTATGATCAATAGAATTAGAGTTCATTAGGAAATTATACTACTCATTTCTTTTTAATGTTAAATTTATTTTCCAAATGGGTGCCTATCTTATATACTCACTAGTACAGCTATATGATTTTGTGCCATTCATTGTTTTAATTAAGTGATTTATCAAATAGATATTAAATATCTTTTGGGCAGTAGCTATGTACAAGGTAATTGTTTATAGGCTAATTGATGCGGGGGTGGGATGACTCAGATAAATAAAATATGGCTTCTGGTCTTTAAAACACCTTCAGTTTAATGAAGAAAGAGTTTGTAAAACAAATAACATTGTAGAGAAAATGAAATAAGGAGATGAATATCTTGAGTTTAGATATTAAGACCACATTTCAAACTGGAATATTGATTACAATGTAGTATTACATAATCAGAAAATACTATGAGAATGTGGTAGAAGGGACCACTTTTAAATAAACAAAACAGACCTAAAATACTTTTATTATAAAAATATGCATTATTTTTCCAAACATAAAACAAAATTAAGAAATATAATATTGTAAATACCTACAAATCCATTAATATCGGTCCTTCATCTACATATTTTCCCTCCAAATGGAATCTTAGTAAAAATTGTTTTGTAACTTACATTTTAATTTGCTATATCATAGATTGCTTTCTATGGTAATAAATTATCTTGTTTGATACTTGCACATTAATCATTTGTCTGTTCATCCAATAAAACAGTAGTTACAGGAAATTCACTGTATTCTTGGTACATTTGACCAAAGATAGAATATATCAAGAACACGTGTCGTTGTTGGTACAAATGGTAGTACAATTTGGTGTCCCTGAAGAAAACAAGTAAAAAATAAATTTTTTAGTCTCTCTACTTAGTCATCATTGAGGATGTTAACTCAGTATTTGGATAACAGATATGTTCAGTTAACTACAAGATCAAGGTACTGAGAGTTACTTACGTTTTCTCTGGTTACAAAAGAGAAGGTGATGTCCATTTATTATAGACATAGGTGATACTCTACAATCACCACAATATAAACTTTAAAAGGAGAATAGAGAATTAAACATATATAGATTCAAGTTCTGGCTCCATCACCCAAAAACTGTGTGACCTGGGGCAAGTTAGTTGCTAAGAATTGATTTAAACACATTCTACTGATTACTGGCCTGGTCCTATAAGTTTAAAGGACTTTAGGGTTAGATAAAAGTATTCTGTCTTTCTGTTTCCACATGATTCCAATGAACTAAAATATGAAAGTATAAATGAAATGCTGGTGAAATTTACAGAGGTCTACACTACTTCTTACTAAAGTTGTATTTCCAGTAGTTACTGTGTTTATAATTCTCTGTCATCCATCCATTCATCGCCCATCCAACTACCTTTTTGCTATCTATCTATCTAGCCATTTATCTAATTAACATTAAAATACTTGTCCTAGATAAAGGGATGCGGATTTTGAATATATTGTAGAGAGAAAGAGACAGGGAGGGATAGATTGATTTTTTTCCTAAATACAAGAGCAAATATGTAGTAAAAGATGTATAAATATACTTCTCTATATATTTATGTGTCTGCCTAATGCCAATTCTTCCCAATTTTTTTTCCATACAGCTCTTCCTAACTTTCTTGTAACTTTTTCTCTATCTAACCAAATACTAATGTGCCTGAAAGCTCTTAAAAGCTCTAATTGTGTGAGATTGGTCTATATGTATGAAAAACTAAAGAGAAATTTCTCTTTACTTAAATTTCTCTACTTAAAATTAGTGTTCAAAACAGAGAGTAATTAGGTTTGGAAGAAACTCAGTTAAATTTGTTATGTGACTACATCATTAGAATTAAGAAGTAACTGAGATTTCCCAAGTGATAACAGATAATTTGCCATTTAGCCTGTAATGAGGTTTGAAAAAAAAGATGTTCAACAAGATATCAGCAGTAACTAGAAAGGCATTTCTTAGAAGGTCCACCCAGTGTGCATTTATTCCTTTATTCTTATAACAGAGACAAATTGTCTAATGCAATGTACTCTCAGTAATCATCATTAGTGCCCCCCAAAAGATTTCTATTGACCCTAACCATCTCCGCTGACTATTTCCAGCCCCCTGGCTTATGTTAGTTTTCTGCTGAGCTATTGTATCATAAGCCATCTGGTCAGACGTGGTGGGATATTACAGAGAATTGAAATCATAACCTTCAGTGTTGTAGTAATTACATTTGTACTTGAAATATCCAAAGAAATATGATGCAATCTTAAAATGCACATGCAAATTATGTGCAAATTATATGCTAATACATGTGTGGCCCACCTAACTATTACATACAACTGAATTCAGCCCTTGGGAAAATTTTATTGGAGATCACTGGTCTAATGAAAATTGCTGATGCACACTAATTGCAGTGACATGTATGCTGTTGTATTGCCCCTTAGTGGTGAGGGGGAATGGCAGAGGTTAGTTGAAGTTCGATGAGTGACTGACAGAATTATGTCTGTGATCATAGAAGTAAATAACAAAATATCCTTATTCTCTAAAATCCAAGTTTTATGACCACATCTAAATAAGAATGTGATATTGAATGACTACTGAAACTATGTTGAGGATAGAAGTCTAGGAGACAGAAGACAAATTATCACTTGACTGAGGTAGTTTAATCTTGTTTTTCTATAGTATTTTCAGTTTTTAAAAATGTTTTACTTGTTGACTAACTCATAAGAAATATTTGCATTATAGAAATGTACTTTATACATTATAGAGGAGTAATTACACATTAACATCCAAAAAATAAGCCAGCAGCAAAAAGGATTTAATAATTCCTTGTAAAAGGCAAATCCAAGCTCTACTGTGTTCAGCCTGCATGACCTTGGACAAGTCCCTTAACGTCTTTGGATCTCTACCTAACTGTAAAAATATGATAACAGAATCGCTTCCTTGAGTAGCTAAAAAATTACCTGGAATGTTATTTTTCAGAGTCTGGAATGTGAAAGATAAATGATTATGAACCTATTATTTTTGAAATTAGTAATTATTAAAATATTTTTGTATCTAAATATATTACCTAGTCTAGACAAAATTTAAATGATGATATTTGCATTTCTAACTAGAGAGATACTGAATATGTGAGAGATGGCTCATTTTTACCTAAGCTGTACATTAAGATATAAAACAAACAAAAAAGGCTCAATTGTGATGTGTGTGATTGATTTTGAAATTCTAATGCCACCATTTGAGACTATGACTAAATGATGAAAAGATTAAATTGTGGGGAGAGGTGAAAGAATTGCCGTAATTGTTCATTAACCTAATTAGCTTAATTAATTAAAGCAGTTTCCCTGCTTAAAAGAAGTACTTTCCTGAGCTTGTTCAAAAATCACCTTCATTAAAGCCAATAGACATAAAGTGTTTAGTGGTTAGTTTATGATAAAGTTCAGGAATCAAAGAACTTGGCAATCATGTTGGTGAGGTAATAGCTCCTGGAAAGTATCCCTTGATTTCTAAGATTTACTGATTCTCATTAGGCCCTTATGTCTTGTTAAAACATATTATCTTGTTATTTCTAGAGCTATTCCAAATCAGAGATTTTAGCATGTTCAAGAGCTTCTTGGAGTTTTGGCTAAAATCAAGGATATTAAGATTAGTGTGGGAAAAAATCTACTGGATTTCTAACTGTATAATATATAATTATTTTTATTTTGAAAAGAGAACAAATTTTTTTACATTAAATATACATTTAAATAACTGTGTGTAACTACCATACACTAGTCATAAATTTAGGTAACTGAATATCCCTTTATTCATGATTATTTAGAAGCATGTTGAATAAAGTAATATGAGGGATGTCCAGCTCATCGTACATATTATAAAAGAAAATTTTAGGAGCAAACATATGTTGGGTTTCAATCCATAGAGAGAACTATTTTATGTATAGTGTATACTTACTATTAGCAGTTAATGCTTTCATGTATATTGTCAGCACTGAGCAGTCTTCTTACCACATAAGCAGCATAAAGAATAGTGCTTTTCTGTTATGAGGATAATGGCAGCAAATATGATTGTTTTGGCATTACTCTTTTATTGAATTTTTCCTAGAAGATATCTTAAAAATTAAATATAGGGTTGTATCATTGTGGACACCACGTTGTGCCTTAAATCTAATGTTACGTTTTCCCCGCAGAGATGACTTAATTAATAAAAATGAAATCATTGTCTAGTTCTTAATGACTTAATTATCTGAAAGCAAACTGATTCTTTTTATCTCAATAAACTCCTTACCTCCTGTGTTAAACAGAAGGAGGAAGTCTGTTATGAAATAAAATTGAAGGTTTAAATACATTTGATCACAGTTTTCTTCTAGTATAAAATGTGTGAAATCAACAGATTCAACACTTTTAGCTTCAGGAAATGCTTGACTTTCTGAAAGGCATGTAATTGAGTGTACCTGTGGTACAGGGCTATGTCTAATCAGTCGGCTGTGTAGCTGGGTAGAGTCAAGTGCCATTCATCCGCTTCCCCTGAGATTTGTGGAAACAAGAAGGAGGAGCGGTCATGAGACAAAGATATATAACCATGTTGACCACTGAAATCCATGGTTAACAACTTAATTACCTAAGTTCAACTATCACTCAGAAACAAACCTGTGAGGTTTACACATATTTTATAATTTACAATAGAAATAGCATACTGCTCAGGACAGTGTTGCTGGAAATATAATCTACATTGTGTGTTTAATTTAATTTTTCTAATTATATTTCTAATAGTTTAAATATCTGCTCTGATGAAATGGTTAACCACCTGCATTTAAATGCTACCTGATGTGTTTATTTTGGAACAGTAACAGATTGGTATAATTTGAGCTCAAGTTCCTTCGGAAATTCTTCTATTAATAGGTCCTAGATTAATCTTTTTGCCTGATCTGCAAATGTGTTATATGACAACACTGATGGTGAGAATTGCCATTACATGGTAATATCTCATTTTGCTTTTCTTTTTTCGGTTCAAACTTAAATCAGTGGATACTGAAATTAAAAATAGAAATTTGAACTGGCATTTCCATTTTTCAATGTTGGAATAGTGCCTGGTTTCAAAAAAATCAATTCATGGAATGTTTGCATAGCATTATATGTGGAAGATCAGGTGATATGCACTACTACACCTGCACCAAGAAAGCAAACATGTGAATAATGTCCCTATTCCCATATAGTTTCTATATTTTCCATACATTTGACATGATGATATAATATAGCAAACTGATTCATTGAATGATACAGATCCTCTCCTCTCTCCAAAAAGGAAAAAAACCATGAAGAACATAGCCTTTTACCAAGATAGTTAAATGAAACTATTCCATTTCCTTTTGTTTAGAAATAAACCTAGTCCTAGCAAAACTCAGAAAAATTAGTTCAAATAGTCCATCTTGTTCATCCCTCAACATACAATTATATTGGAAAACATTGTCTTAATATACTACAAGTAAAGGTTTTCTGAGCTCTGATTTTAATGATACCACTCTCTCACTGAACCACTGCGTAGTCCATGCTGAATATGCTGTTATTCAAGGAAGCATGCAATAATGCAGCCCGAGGGAATAATGTGGTAGTCCCGCAGAAGTTCCAATGTTAACTATAAGTATGGTTTTAATTAGTAATGGTGATAATAATACTGATGATTGTTACTGTACTATCTGTTATCATATTTTTGTTGATTATGATAGAGGAGAGAGTTGAGCTGGGAATCGTGAGTTCAGGTGCTGGTGCTACCTCTAACACATACAAGGTGTGGGACTTGAAGTCGTTTACTCAATCCATGCTACTGTTTCTGCTTCTGCAAAATGTAAAGCTAAAACCTGATCATCTTTAAACAAAATAGAAAAAATTCTGTATCGAACACAATGTTGTGAAGGAATGCAAATATGAACTTTGGAATTGCAGACTTGGATTAATGTTTAGGTTCCATTATTTACTATCAATATCACTTTGTTCAAAAACAGCCTCTCCCATCTTCATTGTCCTTCTGAGTTCATTTGAGACAAACTGATCAGACAGAGCTGAAGGCTGGAGTAAAGGCTAAGCGTCATTGGTTGGCTTTCATTTGGTAATTTGGTTTCATTATGACCACTTTTTTCTTTTTTTAATATAAAATGTATAAAATTGAGGTGACATTGGCTTACACAGTTTTATAGATTTCAAGTGTACAATTTTATAATACATTATGTGTTTACTCCCCAAAGTCAAATCTTCTTCCATAACCCTGTATTTGATCTACTTTACACTTTTCTACATGCCTATGCCCTTTCCCTCTGGTAGCCCCCATACTATTGTGTATCTATGAGTGTTTGTTGTTTTTTTATTTGTGGCTTGCAGTTTTATAGCCCACATACGAGTGAAATCACATGGCTGTTGACTTTTTCTGACTTATTTCACTGAGCACAATATTCTCAAGGTCCATTCATGTTGCTGCAAATGTCATGTTTTGGCAGTATTTCATCTTTTCTTATGGCTGAGGAGTATTCCACAGTATATACATACCATATGTTCTTTATCCAGTCACCCATGGAAGTACACATAGGTTGTTTTCATGTCTTGGCCACCATGAATAATGCTGCAATGAGCATAAGGGTGCATATATCTTTGTAAATAAATGTTTTCAAGTTTTGGGGGTAGACACACAAAATATGGGTTTCTGGGTCATGTGGTAACTGTATTCTTAATTTTTGAGGAACTTCCACACTGTTTTCCATGGTGGTTACCAAGTATGGAAACCAACAGTGAATGAGGGTTTCTTTTTCTCCACAACCTTTCTATCACTTGTTATTACTAATCTTGTTGATAATAATAGCCATTCTAACAGCTGTGGGGTGATTTTAGAGAAAAATTCATGAATTTGGTCTCAAAGGAAAGGGAAGTAACAGAAAAATATATGGAATGCAACTATATCAAACTAAAAAACTTCTGCACAGCAAAAGAAAGCACCAACAAAACAAAAAGGCAGCCAACCGATAAGAAGATATTTGCAAACAACAGCTCTGACAAGGGGTTAATATCCATAACTCATACAACTTAACACCACAAATATAAATAATAAAACCTGTTTAAAAACTGGATGGAGAACCTGAATAGACACTTACCCCAGGAAAACATACAAATGGCCAACAGATATATGAAAAGATGTTCAATTTCCCTAGCTGTTTAGGGAAAGTGGCTCCTAAAGTTTGTAGTGGTTCCTCTTTGTAGGACCACTGCAGAAGCCTTTCAGAAACTGAAATGCTTAGTTTGAAAGCTGGTCTCATGTGTCAGACAGACTTGTGTGTTTATCAATAATTGCAGGAGGCTAAGGTAATAGTTATACTCTGGGAAAGTCATAGGTACTTTTGTTGTTATATTCATAACCACACTCTCAGAAAGGACTGCACAACAAGGTTGCCAAATGCCGATTACTAAGGAACACTTTTGTAGCACCAAATGGAATTATAAAATAGAGAAAACACTGTTATCTTAATTCATAATCTCCCAGAAAATACTAAATGGTCAAAAGACCAGTCTTCTTAGATCATTTGAGTTCTTTTCTCTCTTTGACAGAGAGGCTTGAGTTCTCTATGATTTCTGATATATGTAATTATGGGAAATCATGTTTTGGATTAACATTGGGGATGGAAAAGTCATACATGACTCCTGTTAGGACTATTGGAGAGGAAGCAGCCTTGATTGACACTGAAAAGCAGGAAAATGAAGCATGAATTGACAGGTGATGGGATAGATCTAAAAAATTTGAAGGGCCTGGGTAATAAAATGAGAGAAATAGGTTGACTCGATCAAGAGACATTATGAGAAATTATGTCACTGCTATACTATTTGTTTCTGTGATGAATGAAAAACTCTGTTTCCTTGGCTCAAGTTTAAGATTTTTTTCATTTTATAATTTCTTCAAAATCTACTTTAGAAAAAAAAAAGAGATTCATTTGTAAAGTATTATTATATTTGTCTCCTGGTCTAAATTGTGTATGTCATTTTGAGCTATCCAAGATGAATATTGTGGTAATGATTGTCTTATTTTCTTTCTCCAGTAGGAAAACAATTTAAGGTAATGATCAGTCCTCAGACCATCAAAAATAGTCAGTACAAGTCAAAATATATTTGCAAAAAATACTTTAAAATTTCTTCAGTGAGAAGTGGATAGGGAATAAAAAAAGTATGCCATTTTGGATTCAGGTCATTCTTGTCATAAAAGAGAAGTGATACTTCTATACTATTTATAATATTTTTAATGCCAATTAGTATCATACCTTGTTCAGGACTTGTCAATGAAATAGTGTACATGTCCTGTCTCAGGTAAGGGTTACTTGCTCTTCTGAGAAGAGTAGTTATTTTCAATTCCCACAAAACCTTGCTAACACTGAGTATGGAGAGCTGCAGTAGTGAAGCAGAGACATCTCAGAGGGGCTGAACTGCTAATAATCAACTACTTGAGTGGACCAGAGATAAGGATGGTCTGCTGATCACTCTCCTCTCCCAAAAGGAAATAATGCCAGGTGATCTTGGGGTGTATCCCCATTATCAGCTAATATTTTCACCTGTTGAGATTTCAAGATTGATTAGTAAAAACAACTTGTTCACAGGTAGTTCATCTACAAGAGAAGTGACTTATTATTATTTCATTTTAATTATAGGAAAATAGAAATGGTCATTTAAATCCAGTTGATATTTAAAAACACTTTTAAGAATGATAAAAATGACCATTTCTGCCATTGGGGAAAGCTCAATAAATAAAATATTCATTGAAGTGTTATAATCTGTATGTCCCCCCCAAAAGTACTTCATTCCTTCTTCATATCTTTCAGATGATAAAATCTGAATCTTTATTGACACCCCCACCCCTCTGGTCCCTGGCATTCTCGAACAGGTTCCCTGATGCTATCACTTCTGCTTCCCAAGTATCTCCCAAACCTGGCTGCCTCTTCTATTGCCACTCCTATGTTTTTGTGTATAAGTTTATTAATTTTTTAAATGTTGTTCAGTTACAGTTGCTCCACCTTTTTCCCTGTTGCTGTCCCTGCCCCGCCCTCCTGCGGTCAATCCCCACCTTGAGTTCATGTCCTTGATCCTCTGTTCATGTTCTTTGACTCGAGGCTTCCCCTTCTTTCTCCTGTGACCCCTCCCTGCACCATCACTATCAGTTTGTTCTTTATTTCCATGTATCTGGTTCTGTTTTGCTTGCTTGTTTGTTTTGTTGATTAGGTTCCATTTATAGGTGAGATCCTTTGGTATTTGTCTTTCACCACCTGGATTATTTCATTTAGCATAAAGCTCTCCAGTTCCACCCATGCTGTCACAAAGGGTAGGGGTTCCTACATTTTTAGTTCAGAATCTTAGCTACTCTCTCAAGGAATAGCCTCTTAGTGTGTCTTACTGCTTTGACTTTTGTCTGAGGTGCATCATTCGCTTTGTCTCTGTATCCTTCTTTAAAGAATCCTGCTGCTTAGACATGGCTCTCTTGGATCCAGATCTGGGAGTGAAAGAGGGAAGAGAACTCCAGGAACAAACAGCTTATCAGGGAGCAGTTAAGTTGGAGATAAAGTAAAAAGGTAAATGCTTTTCTTGGGTCTATTTGAAACACATAACTTCTTGTAATTTTAGGCAAGAGTATGCAGTTACACCAGTTGCTTTTCTGAAAATGTACAATTCAGTGAGAGGAGAAGTCATTTAAACAACTATTTTTTAATAAAATGAAAAAAAATTGAAATCAAGTAACTTCTTTATGTTTTCTTGATACCAAAGATAAGTATGTATAATGGAAACTTTGGAATCAGAAATTGAATTTAAAGCTTGTCCACTTGAAGCACTTAACTTAGATGCAAGTCCTCAGTTTCTGAACTGTGTTTTACAGACCTCTCCAGACTCATTTAATGCTATACTCCAGTTATACCATATTTGTTGCTATTCTGCATCAAGGCATGGTGCTCTCTTCCCTCCAGCCTTCACAGACGTTGTTTCCTCTGTCTGGAACAGTTGTCCATATTCCAACTGTAACCAGTGGTTTCCCACCACAATCTCACACATATGTGCAAGTATACCTAATTTCTCACCATCCTTCAAGGTTTAGCTTAAATGACATCTCCTAGAGGAAGTCTTCTTTGACCCCTAATTTAAATTAAGTTCTCCATCTATTGACTCTCAGTGACAACATACTTCTCCCATCAGCAGGATTCTTATTAAATGATGTATTTATATCTACCTAACAAGACCACCAGCTCTGATAACCAAGCTCTTGTCACTCTTGCTCAACACTCTAGCCTTAGCGCCTGAACAAGCCCTTAGGAACACAGGAGACCCTTGGTAAATATTTGTGGAATGACATCCCAAATGTGTTTTGTTATTTATCAGCACCACATATTCAAAACCTCACCAGCTGTGCTGTATAAAACAGGGTCTCACACAAATAGGCATTCACAAACATTTATTTGAAGAATGATTAAACAGATGAATGAACGAATGAGTGAAGTGACAAGACCACAAAAGTACTTCTGTCTAAAATATTTTTTTTGTAAAACCTTAAATCCAGGATAATGTTTTTAATTTAATGGGTATTAATCTCCCCTCACGGCAGCCAGGTCTTGGGATGAAGGAACATGAAGTGAACGAAAGCTGAGCAGCTTCCAGTCTGAGAACAGGTCCTTGTAACACTGGAAGAGAAAATAAAACAAACAATGAAGAACACAGGAGACTACAGAGTGGAAGAGAAAGGAGGAAAGGAGAAAAAGACTAAAATCACCTGCCTCTATTTATTATTTTTATCCCAGTAGTGGAAAGCAAGAGATTGTTTTTTTTTTTCACATTTCAGGAAATATTTTTGAAGGCTTCTGTAGCAAAAACAAAGGAGACATATGCAAGTTCAAGAAAATTACATCAGTGTTTAATTACTAAATATTCTACCTCTAAAATTATAGAAAAAAGCTTAAATAATTCAGTTTGATTTGGTCTCATTAGTCTGATTTCCTAGTATTTAGCCTTAATTATGTGATACATAAGCCCTAATTATGTGGTACATATACAGTGCACTCTCTAAAGTTAAAGATCAGAACGGATATTGACTTAAATGATAAAATATGTTAAATTATTAATGGTAATTAATCTTACAAAATAGGCATAATTAGTTTAAGTACTTTAGATATTATTCTTAATAGCATTACAAATAATATTACAGTTTGATCATTTTAAAAATAATTTCTTAGAAGGAAAGGCTATGCAAGCAATGCTTTTTAGTTGGGGGGGGCAACAAATTGCTTGGTGCTGTCAAAATATACCCCACTCTCCTTGCTGAGAAGGTGAATTTGCTTTATTCCATTAAGTGTTGTGTCATGCAAATATGGGAATATAGTTTTTACTGAATGTTGTTTTCATGGATATAATTATCTTTAAAAATAAGAGTACCTATGCCATTAAGAATTTTTTAATATTCTTTCATCAAATGCATTCTGGGTTTTGGTGCCACAAATTGAACAACACTATTATTTTTTGGTGTTTTGCCTTTTGATTTTTAAATATAAGTTGACCTTTTCCTGAGATCACTTAAAACGTTAGTTATGAATTTTGATGCCATAAACCAAGGCCTTCTGTTTTAACTCCTTAATGAATCTTCTATTGTGATTCAATATCCAACATGGGTTAAACTCTGAAAACTTGTATAGGAATATAAAAGGAATATAGTTGCCTTTAAAGTAAAACTTTAAAATGAATATTTATTTATTGAAGAGGACCATACATGGAATCAGATAAGGGTCCATCTCTTTTACCTGGGGCTTACAGACGAAAAATAATAAGCAACACATCAGAAACCATACTACTTTCTCTCTAGATTTTACTACAGTGATCCCAGTAAAGGCTTAAAAAATTGCCATGCTGAATTATTCACAATATCCAAGATATGGAAACAACCAGAGTGTCCTTCCATCAATGACTAAAGATATGGTTCATGTATACAATAGAATCTACTCAGCCATAAAAAGTGAGATATAGTGGTATTTTGGTACTCATTGTTAATTAATTCTATTGAGCAGTGAGCAAGCAATGTTTGATGAAGCACTTTCTCTTGTGGGGTGGTATCATGACTTATACAAGTTCTGGCAAGTACCTGATGAGTGGTGAGCAAACCGAGTGCTGAAACATTTTTTTCTCATCAAAATAAGATGA
Source organism: Tonatia bakeri (assembly GCA_004024845.1). Lineage (NCBI taxonomy): Eukaryota > Metazoa > Chordata > Mammalia > Chiroptera > Phyllostomidae > Tonatia > Tonatia bakeri. The sequence goes on along the minus strand of PVIA01004776.1, from coordinate 68,147 downwards.
ATGCAAGGTTTGATGAGTTCTAAAGTCAACGAATACTGAGGTACCACTTTATTGCCATTTGAAACAAAATGAGTGGATCTTGAGAGTATTACGCTAAGTAAAAGAAGTCAGAAAAGAACAGGTACCATAGGTTTCACTCATATATGGGATATTTAAAAAAACAACAAATATACTCATAGACACAGATATCAGTATGATTGTTAACAGAAGGGGAAATACGATGGGAGGATGTTGAAGAGGGTAAAGGGAGGTCAAATATATGGTGATTGAAGGAGACTAGACTTTGGGTGGTGAGCACACAATGCAATACTCATAAATGTCTCTATGTTTCATATTACATGGCCGGATGCCTTCTGGAGAGACCTTATATGTTGGAAGTGATTTTATATAAATTATCCTTGTGAAACTCCTTATTTCATATTTCATGTAGGATATGAAATATCTTCTATATATTATATTATACAGTGTGTTCTTTATGAGTTATCTGATGAGAAATTCCTGTTTGAAATTAGTTCCAAAAAGAATGGTGGTTTTGAACCTTAAAAAAAAAATCTATAAACATTGTGAATGATGTAACCACCAAGTCTTACTTTTTCATTTTCACTGCAAAAACTTAGGAGCCGTCAGTGAGGACCAAGTACTAAGCGTGTTTCTGTGTGCCTGTCTTTATACCATGAACTTTTTGCCTCATTTTCAGTCTTTTTCCATGCATGAGTTTCTTTTATATATTTTTCCAAATTTTAAAATATGCCCTTATCATATAATTTCATAAGTAATCCTAAATATTATCTTAAAAATTAAAGGTAAGGGAAACATAAATAATAGATGATTTAAAATAATATTTGCTTATTTCTCACTTTTGAAGAACAAGACCATGTCTAATTCCTTCTTGTATTCTCATTCTTAAAAAAGTATTTACTATTTAAAGACATTGTTGAATTAATGAAAATATTAATAATTCTAGATCTCTATAAAGTTACTATAATTTATTATTGGTTACTAATGAAAATATGTGTCAAAGGCTTTTGATGATACAGTTCTTTTTTTACTCTGTAAACTTATTTACCATCTCATAAATTCATATATACCTAAGCATATCCTGTGGTATTTAATAATTGTATTACTGCATGTAATTATCCTTGCATTGCTTTTTTGTTCTGGGATGTTTTCCCCATCTTGTTAGTGTTAACCCAAATATCACTTCTTCTTTGAAGTTTTTCTAACTCTTGACAGAAGTATTAATCCACTCTTTACTTAAATTTAGAATATAACTAGCCTGAAAACTTTTTATAATTTCTCAGCAAACTGCATCTTAATTATCTGACAATACAGCTGTTTATCCTGAAAGTCTATGATATTCTTGAGGAGATTATTTTTATGTGTAACATATGAATGTTCAGTAAGTTTTACAAAGTCATTGTTGTTAAGCACATTTTAAAACAACAATTCACTCTCAGTCCAATAGTTTTCACTTAGTAGCTTGAATTATAAAAATAGCCCCTACAATTGGTATTATTTCTACTAACTTTGGTTAACTTTTAGTCTTATTTTTACCATTTGAGAAGGTTTAAAAAATATGTCTGTGGTTCTTTGCCTAAGTTTTTAGATAACTGGCATGATTAAAGAATTTGATGTTTTTTAGACTCATAGATTGTTAATAAACATTTTTAGGAATTGAAAATTTTGTCAACATAAAATGAAATATATACATACATATATATTTATTTAAGTACATAATTAAGCAGCAAAGCAATAAGCTAAACTGTTTATTATTTGGAGCTGTGCACATTAAGCTAAAAATCCAGCATTTATACTGGTGCTGCCCATTGCACAGAATTGATATGTTTGGTAACTGTGTTTGTTATCTCTGCTTAAATTTGTTAGATGGTCTTAGAGTTAGGTTGGCAGAGCCTAAAATCTGAAGAAATGTGATGTTTAATTTCAGCCTCATAAAACTAACAAGTACTTTTGTTTGAATATTAATGAGTGACTTTTCAATTAAGAATAAGTTGTAAAAGGGATACATACTTGGAGTGCAAGTTTGTAAGTTTCATTTAACTGTAACATTCATTTTAATCAATTAGGACAATATTAGTGTTTTGAAACAGGAGACTCTTTTAAAATTATTTTTAATCATCTAATTATTCATTTGACATATACTTATTAATTAGTAAATATTTCCTCCCCAGTTGCATAAAATTAAATTAATGAAAGTTTCAAAATCAAAATCATCAAAAGAACTCTAGGGATTTTTGTTGCTAATTTTTTTTCCATTTTTTTCTGTCTTTACTTCTGGAGAAGCTACAAAATAATCACAACGACATAATTACATAATGTTAAAGTTAGGGCAACTTAAAGTTTTCAAATAGGAATACTCCTGAGAGGAATTTGCACTTAATAAGAAAATATGTGATAAATCAACATTAAAACTGATTAAAACTGATTAACTGCATGTCACCTTCATATTATAATCACTTCAACAGCATTTAATTGCTATATTGCATTGTAATAATCTTAGTATGTTAATATACTCATAGAAAATAATAATACTAATTTTATACCTGCCTACTACCTGCATTATCCAGTTTAATAATTACATCATTAAAATGTTAGTGTGAAATACACTAATTTTTCTTAGGTATTTTTATTTTGGCTCTCTCTCATTTGATCTTTCTACTTGCCTATAAACTAGTTAATAAGGTACCAAAATTAAAATGTATAAATAAAACACCAAGTCAATTCTTAATTCTATTTCTTAAATTGTTGTGTTTGTTACAATCAGATGTTTATTTAGTACATTATAAGATAAAATATTTAGTTAATTCAATATATTAATATTTTCCTTTTCTTATGTAATTTTATTTTTAATAACTCATTTAATGGATCTCGATGACATGCTTATTTTTCAGTTCTTAGGAAACTAATACAAAGATTTTTCCTGTATTTTTTTACATTACTCATTATTTCAGCAAAACCTTTATAATTCATAATTAAGGGAGAGAGAGAGAGAGCAGGAGAGAGATAGAGAGAGAGAGAGAAAGAGAGAGATGGGAGAGGAAAGGAGAAAAGACAGAGAAAGGGAAAGAGAGGCTCACTCTGCACATCCAGTGTTTAGGAGAGAATCTAGCTACAGTTAGGTGTTAAAGCTGTCACAGAAAGATTGGAAGAAGCCAGGGATGGTTAGAACTCCATAGAAAAGAAAGCAAAATCATCAACGTACCATAAACTGCTTCTGAACTCTTTGAAGATGTTCAGGTATCTACTTGAAAAATTCAAAAATGTTTATTCATTGGCGTGCATAGGTTCTTGTGAATTGATGTTTCAGGGTTCTTAGGGTATAAACCCAGCAGAGGGATTACTGGGTCAAAAGGCAGTTCCATTTGTAGTTTTCTGAGGAAATTACATACTGTTTTCCACAGTGGCTGCTCCAGTCTGTATTCCCACCAACAGTGCACTAGGCTTCCATTTTCTCCACATCTTCTCCAACACTTGTTTGTTGATTTGTTTATGAGGGCCATTCTGACCAGTGGGAAGTGGGGACAATGGGGTCAGGGAAGGGTTTTCAGGAACTACTATAAAGGACACATATACAAAACCAAGGGGGAGGGTTGAAGCAAGGGAGGGAGGTAAGTTTGGCTGGAGTCAGGGGAGGGAGTGGTGGGGAAATATGCAGATAACTAGAATTGAACAACAATAAAATAATTAAAAAAAAAAGAAAATCATTTTTCACAAGTATATATGTACCCTTATTTTTACTGCAACATTATTCATGATGGCCAAGTCATGGATACAACCAAGCTCTCTCTCAATAGATGGTTGGATAACAATGTGGTACATGGATACAATGGAACACTACTCAACCATAAGAAAAGGTGAAATGATATCATTTGCAGCAGCATGGATGGATCTTGGGAATATCATGCTAAAAGACAGAAAAAGTCAAGAACCATCTGATTTTACTCATACGTGAGATGTGAAACTAAAAGTAACAATTGAACAAACAAGAAAAACAAGCAAACAAAAACTCATAGACACAACAGTATGGTGGTTACCAGAGAGAAGGGGGGTGGGAGTGTAAAGGGTAATGGGGGTAGAATATATTGTAACAAGGGAATTTTTAACTTTGAGTGGTAGGCACACAGTGCAATATACAGATGATATATCATAAAATTGTACACTTGAAACCTATATAATTTACTTAACCAATGTCACATGAGTAAATTTAGTTTTTAAAAGATGTTTAGAACAACCAGTGTGAATACGTATTTTGCAGAGTCTCAGTCAGTCCTTAGTCAGCTTCCACTCTGCTAAGCAGGAGAGAGCACTCCTACATGTTTATTTTACTTTGCACTGGGCAATGAAAGTCTGTTGAATTGTAAGTATTAAGTTTCATCAGAGTGGAAAGGAAGAAAATGTGCTCTCTGGCTGTAAAAGTCTTCAATGGAAAAGGTGGCATCAGAGTTAGACCCGGAAGACTCATCACAAAGAAGGACAGAATAACAAGCTTTTTCTCCATGTCTTGAATACTCCATGTCAGAAGAGCAGAATGCATATTCCAGAGAAGTAAAAAACAATTACGTAGGGCTGAATGACTAAGCTGGAAACATGTAATGAGAATTTTGAAAGAAAATATAGGGGTGGCCAAAAGTAGGTTTACCATTGTGAGTATTCAAAACAGTTTATTCTTGTATTATTATGTATTAATTAGTGTATTATTTCCATATGAATGACTGTAAACCTACTTCTGCCCACTCCTTTATATATATTTTTTATTAAAAATTTGAAATGTAATAATATTGAATTTAGTGACACTATTTTATGTGGTTAACAGTGAGGCATATTGAAGGAGAGGCTAAAATATATCTAGTGGGGATAGGGTGAAATTTAAAAAGTCATAAAGTGTTCTTGAAAATGGTTAACAATTTTTTTTATTTAACAGACTCAATGAGTGTTTATATTCTCTTAGACATATTCTGAGCACTTATAAACATTCATTCATTTAATATATAAAGCCTATTTCTAAATATTTGAATAGAATAAGAAATAATTTTAAAATGACTATGTGTTTGGTCTGAAGAGTTAAAACAATGAATGTCTAATGGAAATATAATTTAAAACAATTATCGCCACTGGGTGACCTATAATATGTATGTTTAATGAGATAATCTGTATGAACAAATTTAATGAATAGTAAAGCCTTAACAAATGCTTAAAATATTATGGTAATTATTCAAAATTGACCACAAACTTAAAAAAGCATATTTGAATAGGTTAGAGTCAGGCTGCACATTATCAGAATTACAAGAGAACTCGTTCATGGAAAGCAATTGCATCTAAGCAACAGTGGAAAAAATGTTTGCATGTTAACAGACCTAGATGGCCATTATTTGGAAACTGTTATGTGACTATTTTCCATACTTCTTAACATTTTTTTTGAGATGGAAAATCCATGGAATGCTCCATTTTTCTTTTTGCATTAAGAAGGACTTCATAAAAACTCATTGTACCAGAGTGATAATTTTGCATAGTTTAACAGTTCCCATGAATCATGAAACTACTTTCAACCCACGCATCATTTGACCCTTGCCAGCTTTTACACACAATCCCAAAAGATGAAATTTGGATAATATAAAGATGTGCCAACCATAAAAAAATATTCTGGATTAAAAATAAAGATGAAGGATTTATTTTGATTGCTTTATAAATGTGCTTTATGATGTGCAAAGCAAAACAATATGCCACATTAAGGTGCATGGAACAGGACTGATAGAGTCCAGTTAGAAAATGAAATCGTGGATTATACAATAAAATAAATCACTGTGATTTTATTTTAAAAATCATAGCATGCTAACTTTTATTTGAGCTACTGTATAAATCAGTCTTTAAGTTCATTAGTTATATAATCCATAAAAAATATTTAGTCAGAACTTCTTGAAGAAAAATTTACTGTCTCCTTTGAAAATTTCATCTACTCTCATGATTTCAAATAGTATTTATAAGCTTCATATTATCAATTATTTATCTATAGGTCTGGCCATTCCCAGATTTCTAGATCCATATGTTTAAAAAACTGCTCTAACCCTCCTGTTCAATGTCCCAAATATACCTCAAAAATGAATTCATTATCTCTTCTGCATACCCACTGCCACATTTACAGACATTTCAATTTCTTTCTCTCTTTCTTATTTGGCAAAATGATAAAGTCTGATACCTAGGTATGAACTTTCACTCTAACTCACCCCTACATATGTAATGAAAAGTGTTGATATTACCCCCAAGTATCTTGAATGTGCTTTTTTCCTTCCTGTCTCACCCCCTTCCATGTAATCAGTATCTCCTCCTGACTATGGAAATGGCCTCTACATTGCTTACCCTGACACCATTCTCTTCTTTATCCAATCAGTTTTCAGACTATTGTCAGTGATGATGCTGATATGCAAACCTGACAGTACACCACCTAAGAATTTTCATTCTTTCCTATTGCCTAAACTGTAAATCTAAACTCATCTTTTGCTTCCGTATTAAACAATGTACATCTCCCAGCTTTAAAAAGTGTCTGAAATGTGTTTGATAAAATATGTAGATAAGACCAGGTGGGTATATACAAAATAGTGGGGAGAGTGAGGTGATCTTGAGTGATGTGGAAATGTATGAAAGAGCCAAGACTGCATTAATTAATTCATTCATTCTTTACCATTCAAGCATTTAGTAGATACTAGGTGTTGTGCACAGAATGGTAAGGCAGAGTACTTTGCCTTTGAGTTGGTTTTAATCTCCCATGAGAGACATTTAAATTGCCATTTGAAGTTACACATCTATTTTTAACTAGGTTAGGAGGTGGCACCTGAGCACAATCTTGAAAGAAAATGAGGTTTTTCTGTTTGAGAAGAGAAAGGAAGAAAAGGTTTTTAGACAGAAGAAGTATTGTGCCAAAGGTACAGATGCTAACAAAATCATACCATATTCTAAAAACTGAAGGAAAAAAAAAGAGAACATTAAGCTAGACAGGAGTGGTGTATATAAGTGCTGACATGATTAGCTGATGCTGAACAATAGAAGTGCTGGTTGTCATTGTGAAACAGTTGAATTTGTCATTCAAGCAGTGGAAAAAGCATTTAATATGTTTTTCATTTTTTGATTGGGGTGCAGAGATACCAAAAATGTTTTAAATTTTTAAAAAGAGGTAAAAATTAACACTACTGTATTAACTCCACAGTTAATGTATAATAACAGGGGTGACCTGACCAACTCTGTTTTTAGATAGATTCTTGCAATCTAGCAAACACGTAGAATGGAACCAAAAAAAGAACACTGATTTGGAAGATATTGCTATAATCCAAGCAAGATATATAAGGAGCCCAATGGAAAGGAAGACAACTCACGTATTTGGGGATATTTAAGAGGTAGAATTGATAAGATTTGGTGAGTGTTTGGACAAGAAAATTAAACAAGTGGAAAATTCAGACAAGAGGAACTAGAAAAATAAAAGAAAATCCAATTGTTTTTTTTTAAAAGGTATCAAGAGAACTGTTTTACATAAGTTGCAGAAATAAAGGAAGAAGAACAACCAATAATTTGTACACTCCCATTAAATGTTTACTTGAGTGGATCAGATCTATTTAAAGTGTCTAGGATGTAATAAAATATTCCACTCATCGTCTTAAAAAACAAAACAAAATCTAAAAATGGACATATATCATTCAGTTTTCAGAGATTTCAATGTAAATGACACACTTTTTCTGATTTGAGGCACAAGGTGTTATACAATATAAAAGTTCATTCTTTATCTGATATGACTGTGATGTTCCTTTGAAGTTGGGAAGCTATGTACATACTAAATTGTGGATATTGGTTCTTTTCAGTAATTACCACTATTTCTACTCCTGTATATTTTCTATGGATATAAGAGTCAATGAAGACAAAGCAATGACAAGAAGAAATAACATTAAGAGAAATAAACTGTGTCATTAGGATCTGCCGCGGTATTGCTAAAATTGTTGAGATTGATTTAAACCTTCAAATTAAATTTGAAAAAAGACTTTCCTTATCATTTAACCTCAAATCTTAAACCTAATTAAAGCTTTATGATTAAACTTTAGTGGAATTATTTCAATTTTCCCTGCTCTAGTTTTGTGTGTTTTTTAAATTAATTTTTATATGAAATTTTAATCGCTTAAATTCATAACTTGAGCAACTTTGGTTCAACAAAAAGAGAATGGTGTATCTACTAGCCAAATTTACCATACTATTTTTTAATCTTTTATCATCAATATGTGTACTGTGAGCTAAGGGGTTAAATATTCAACTCCTCTTTGCTCTCTGTTGAAAACAAAGTGGGGGCAATTTAGAGTGGTAGTATTTGAAAGAGAAGCTAAGATCCCTAATGAATTCTAGAAGCCAGGAAAGTTGATTTGTGAGGGATGTGGATATGCGTGAGAGATGTACAGAATTAATCCAATGAGAAAATCTGAATCATGCCTCAAGGCACAGGAGGCCTGTGAACCAATCCTTGGATAAAGACTTTATTGTCACCCCGGGCTCTTGGCCTCTTAGTGAGGTTATTCTTTTGGCAAATGATCTATCTTAATATTACACAAAGAAGCTTTGTGTAGACAGTGCATCATCAGAGTCCTCTTGTTCTATAATAATGTAAGGGAAAAAATATGGGCAATATCAAACACTATGGTCCAGAATAAAAATAGTATTCCTTTGTTATATAAATCTAAAAGTAATAGTAAAAAGCAACAACTTAAAAGAACATTCAAATTATGAAAACTCAGCATCTTTGGGAGATCTTAAAATTATATGTTCGTATCACCAATAAAACATGTATAGTACTTAATATGTATTGAGTGTTCTATATGTGCCAGTTATTATTCACAGAATTTTTTATGGATTATCTCATCTACTTGTACCTACTGAAGAGTCTAGTTTAGTTACTCACATTTTCCAGGTGAGATAACTGAGGCTTAGATGTGTTGAAAGTTTACCTACAGTTACTCATCCAGAATTTCAAGTGAAGTCACATGATTTTAGATGTGGTACTGACAGCCACCATTCAAATATTTCCTTCCAATGGTGATGTCAATTTTGGTTCCTCAAAAAGTGTTTAATGCTATGTAATAAAATGTTCTGTTTGCTATTGCATTAAATTATAACAGTGACATTACTATGTGCATTTTTTGCTGAAGAAAATCTTGAAACTGTCTAACACTCTCATAATTTTCATATTTTTAAATTGTATTCAAATTATGGTATTGTTTTATGATTCATGGACCCCTAGGAAGTATGTAAATGTGTTTCAAAGGGAACCAATGACCCTTTGAAATTGTATCTTAAACATCGTGTATATAAAATCAGTTATATTTTGTATGTGTGTACAAAGTTAGAACATTGCTATTTCAGTCTTAAAGCTATGTAATTTACCAAAAGTTTAGGAACCAATAGCCAGATGTTTTGTATTCTGAAATTTAAAAAAATCTAAAGGGAACACTTTACCAGGCAAAAGATAAAATTGAATACGATCTCTGAATTATAATTAGAATGAAGATAGTCATAGGTGAACAAAAGCTTAGATTAAATGTCAACAGCAAGAGTTTGTAGTGTTACATCTAAATGATTTAGAACCATTAAGAAGTACTAAACCCAGTTACAATATTGTATTTCAAATTTACTTATGCCAAATGTAAGTGAATATTTTGTATCATCTTAATTGGAATCTATCAAATCTTCTAATATTTGGTGAATACTCATCTAGATCCTTTTTATCCTATTTAATCATCATTTTAATTTATAAGTAAACTTACTTTGTTAATGTATGTTTAATTTTACAAGAGATTGCTAGACTCTATTCCAAAATGTCTGCATCATTTTTCATTTCCGACAAAAATGTATGAGATTTTCTGTTACACTGCAATCTTATCAACACTTGGTATTTTCAGTCTTTTTAATTTTAGTTCTCTCATACATTTGTAGTGAGTCTTATTTTGTTTTTAATGTGAATTTAAATAACTGTCAATAAATTATATTACCTATACATTTTATTTCTAAATAACACAGTAGAGATTATATTATAATATATCTATAATATTGCATATGTATGCCTATATATGTAACTCTACACTGGCTTATCAGGTTTTCCAAGTATGCCATAAACTGTCATGTCTATTCTTGTTTCTTTCCTCTGTCTCCATTTTCTGGATAATTCTTACTTCTTTTGTCAGTCTCTGCTCAAATGAAAACACCCTTAGACAGTTGATTACTCTAAGTCACAGGCTGCTGTAGCATCGTGCCATTTTCTCCAACATGACACTCATTTCTGTCTTCCCAATTAAACTGTGAGATTGTAAAGAGCAGGGATGATGTCTTTTTCATTTTTCAAGGGATTATGTTTTATTCATTTTTACCAGCATTTGGTTGCCCAAATGAATGATTTTTGATCATTCACTTATTCAATCAAATTTTATTTCTCAATAAACTAAATAACAAAAAGAAAGACCTTAATCGCATGACATTTATTTGGATTTTTGCATTTGCAAACACTTTGCCTGCTTCCATAGATTAAGAGTCTATGGATGGAACTGGAAAGCATTATGCTAAGTGAAATAAGCCAGGCAGTAGAAGAGAAATACCATATGATCTAACCTTTAACAGGAACCTAATCAAACAAACAAACAAGCAAAATATAACCAAAGACACTGAAATTGAGAACAGGCTGACAGTGACCAGAGGGGAGAGGGTAGGGAATTTCACGGGAAAAGAGGAAGGGTTTGCAAGAACAAGTATAAAGGACACATGGACAAAAACTAAGGGGGCATGGAAATGGGAGGGAGGTAGGGAGGGCCAGGGGGGTTGGCTGGGATGGGAGTAAAAGGCAGAAAACTGTACTTGAACAACAATAAAAAAAATGTTAAGAGAAAGAAAAAGAGTCTATGGATTCACAGTGCTAACCTCTACTTGCTCCCTTGGTAGTCTTATCTGTCACCTTGTTGACAATATCCAGCACCCGCTACTATTGTCAAACTGGTGCATACATTTTTTTTGTGACTCCAGAGATTGTCCCAAAGTTACTCAGATTCCTTATCAATTCTCCCTTTTCACATACTAAAGTAAAATTTAAAAATAGTCAAAATATTAAGAAAGATCCTTTCACATTATCAGCATATATTCTCCAGTGATATTGATTCCCATGTTTAGAATTAACAATCCCTCAACCTGGCATTCCTAATAACCACCTTAGTTACATCTCACCTCCCTTGGACCACTTCTTTCCATAATAGCCTTTGACTTCAGCTTAAGAAACATCACATGTATGTAATGTCATGCTCTTTAATAAATATGAATGAGTGAACTGGAGTTGTTTTTTCACCAACATACTTTTTGATAATAAATTATGGAAAGCAATAGAATTTATTTTAAATTAACATCTTTTTAAAAGGCATTACATAAGAGAGTATAATTATTTTAGCACACAGAAATTTAATAAATAAATATGCTTACAAAGTTTACTCAACTAAAAAATCAGCTGGAAGAGAAGCAAAATTGATATATTAACTGTTTAATTTTTTTTTAAAGCCACCATTATACAACTAAGTGATAGTAGCTCATGTTTGTTTTCTGATTATTTTACCAGGGTGGCCAACCTTTTGGTGTCTCTGTGCCAGAGTGGATGAAGAAGAGTTGTCTTGGGCCACACATTAAATAAACAAACACTAACAAATACTGACAAACAAAAAAAAAGGTTTTAAGTACATTTATGATTTTGTGTTGGGTTGCATCCATAGCCATCCTGGGCTGCATGCAGCCCGCAGGCTATGGGTTGGACACCTCTGAAAAGGTACTATTTGTTTGGTTTCAATAAATATACATAGTTGTGAACTATACAGGGTATCATATTAAAACAAGAAGGCAGTTTTTTGAAAACTAAATTTATTGGGTTGATATTGGTTAATAAGATTATATAGGTTTCAAGTGTACAATTATATAGGTTTCAAGTGTACAATATAGAGACACATTATCTCTATATTGCAGCAATTTTCAACCAGTTTGCTGCAAGAATTTTTAAAACATGCAATACTTGGATATTTAATCAGAGACACTAACTTTTTTTCCCCTAGATTTTCAATTTAAAAAATTACTACAGCCAACACAACAATAGCCATTCAAATAGCCATTCAGCCACAACAATGGCTATCTTCAGTTATCTTCAACCATAAATATACAGGTCATATAATAGAATTGCATCTTATTGGTCCTGTCACATAATAAGGATGTGTCTGATTGGTTAATTCTTGGTACCAGAAACTTTTATTTACAAGTATAAGCACCTGATTTTTAAAAATTTACTTTAAAGCAAAAAACGTGTAGGTTATTATTATCATTATTATTTTTGAATCAAAGTTATACCTACTTTTTTTGTCAGGTCAGCAATAATATATTTTGGTGTTCCCCAGAATTTTAGTAATTAGTTCATGTGTGCCATAAGAAGAAAACAGTTGAAAATTGCTGTTATATTGCTTTGTGTGCCTGCCACCCAAAGTCAAATCTTCTACATCACCATAAATCTTCTGCATCACCAAATCTTCTACATCACGCTTTACTCTTTACTACCTCATGAGGATGCAGTTTTATAAAAACAAGACACTAAATCTTGAATATGGTCTTTCAACACCTTTCTATACCTAAATGTCTATGAGTCCTTTTCAGTTATGTAAGTAACTGCCAGTAGAAATATGATCTATGGTCTAGAAGAGATATGCCCTTGTGAACTTCTCTGTAAATTTTCTGTAATAGAATTCTCTGTTTTTAGTATTAAAACTTCACCTCAAAGACTAAGTAAAACATGTATTTAAGTATGCAATAAACTACCCTGTCTGAATATTTAATGTTAAAATAACTGATGACATATAAGTGTGCTAAGAAATCATAAACTATAAAAAAATTTTTAAGTCGGACTTTTTTTCAAAAATTTTTTGTCTTTAAAAGCCAGAATCATGCAAGAAGAAACATCTTTGTCTCTTGCACACCCTCCTTTTTCTTTTTAAACTTTTATACTAAAATTATTTCTTAAATATATTTGAGGAAAGAATTTATCCTTTATTTCAACAATTAATATTATTCTTGAAAACAGCATTCATAGGATTTAGAGCTGGAAAAGGTAGTAGAAACTGTATAACATTAATACAATTTGGTGTTTTATAGCTAGGAACTAAGTTCTAAAAATTATGAGGAATTTCTAAGACACTCACTAAAGTAGTACTAAAAGCTGGATTCCCTTAGTATACTAGAGTCTTCTCAAAATTACAAGATGCTCAAAACACTGTTCTATAGTTCTGGTTGTAGCATTTTTGAAGAAAAATAGAATTTTATTTAGCTTTGATTATTCTCTCTTCTCTGTTTTTCTCTTTTTCCAAACTTCATAATCAATCATTCTTCTACATGCATCCTCTAAACAAATGATCTATTTTTGGTAAAGCTACATTTGATGTCAGGACTTCTGCAACAGCCAGTCACAAATGTCCTTTGTAGTAGCTGATAATTTAATTCACCCATTTATTGGTCAAGTCCAGCAGCTACTACTTGACAGGCAAGGGTTACCATCCTGAGTTGCCTTTGACATAGATTATTTACTAGCCAGAATCCCAAATCAATGACTTTGAAACTAAATCCTGTTGCAGGTGTATTTTTCTTTGGTTGCATTGCTTTTAAAAATTGAACTTGACCTGGCTGGTGTAGCTCAGTGGAATGAGTACGGCCCTGTGAACCAAAGGTTTGCTGCTTCGATTCCTGGTCAGAGCACATGCCTGTGTTGCTGGCCAGGTCCCCAGCAGGGGGTGCACAAGAGGGAACCACACACTGATGTGTCTCTCCCCCTTTCTCCTTCCCTTCCCCTCTAAAAACAAACAAAAAATAAATAAATAAATCTTTTTAAAAAATGAACTTGAATGCCTTTATGAAGGACAGACTCACCAATATGTCATAGTTCCTACATGCCCTTTTACTTTTGTGAGTGACACCTCATGTTCAGTTTACGTTATAAATATGGAACTGAAAGCAACATGAATACTGCTTTGTGTTTGATTCATGTTGTTATTAGTTATGAGAATACTTGGCATTTTCTTCTCGCAGAGCAAACATCTAGAGAGTTTGGAGGATCAGACTGATAGTGTCATCGACTTAAAAACATCTTTTCACTTAGTAGTTCAAAAAAACTTAAAAATGTTAAAATGTTCCTAAGTGTACATGAGAGTCTGACACATGTCAAGTTGCTAATTCACTCAGTAGACATTTGCGTAATGTCTACCAGTGTGACTAAATGGGTCATCTTAAAAATGTAGTTCTATATTTTTTTCTTTCTTTAAATTGGATTTATTGGAGTGACATTGGTTAATACAATTATATATGTTTCAGGTACGCAATTCCATAATTCATCGTCTGCATTGTGTCCTCTGTATTCACTATTCCAAGTCCATCACCATTTATCTCCCTTGTACCCTCTTTTACCTCCACCCATCTCCCTTTTCCTCTGGCAATCACCATACTGTTGTCTGTGTCTATGAGGTTCTTCTCCTTGTTTTTTTTTCTTAATCCCTTTACCCTCTTCACCCAGCCACCCTTGCCACTGACAGCGGTCACTCTGTTCTCTGTGCCTATGAGTCTCTTTCTGTTTTGTTTGGTAGCTAATTTTGTTCATCTGATTTTAGATTTTTTAAAAAAAGTAGTTGATTATAAAATTTCAAATAAAGAGAAGACTCCCAAAACATTAAGACAGTTATTTAGTATTTTAGTGTATATCTTTGAGTATTACAAAATTACTATTTTGACTTTTATAAATTGAACCAGAAACAAAGTAGTAATATTTTACAATATCAAAAAATATTATATTGTCTTTTGCTATAAATGCAATGACAATAAGCAAATGGTAAAGATTTTACATGCTAATTGTCATTAATGATAAATTTAAAATATGTATAAATCATAGTTTCATTCAGTAAATTAGAGAATGATCACATTTGACCATATAGATTAAAAGAACTCATAAATAATGCTTAAAATGAGTTTTTCTATAAGAAATTTCAAGAAAATTAAATATGGCATGCATAAAACAAGAAAATAATATGTTGTAAATTTTGTTTTAACTGTCTCCTCTGTAAATATATTGAAAATTAAGATTAATTAAATTAAAATTTTTCTTTTCAACAAATATTAACAACTAATGATTAATCTGACTCTGAATCAGCATGTCAAAGCATCAGATAATAAAAAGGACTAGCATCTTATTTTCAAGCAACCAAAATTATAAAAATTAATAAGGAATTATATAAATATTTTTCTTCATTGTCTAAGAAAATGTGACCTTTGTTTTGTGTATATATAAAATACAACTGTTCATACAGTTTTATGAAGAAAGACTTT
This sequence comes from Tonatia bakeri, assembly GCA_004024845.1. NCBI lineage: Eukaryota > Metazoa > Chordata > Mammalia > Chiroptera > Phyllostomidae > Tonatia > Tonatia bakeri. Next base: position 52,733 of record PVIA01004776.1, on the reverse strand, counting down.
TCTATTTTAAAGGTATTAGATGTTTTCAGCAATAATGACAATGAATGATGGTTATCACTTTTTCATCATAATATGCCTATAAAATGTTTCTCATAAATATCTATTCAATTTTATTCAATTATTTTATCACTTGATATTTTGCTTATCCTTTCAAAGTGTAAAATATACAAATATGCCATTTTATGTTTTCCAATAGGGCTTTAAATTTTTTATTTTCCTTTTTTTAATTCATTTTTTAAAAACTTCTACTGTGTACAGGATCTGAACCAATAGTTTAATTACTGTTAATGCAACCTTGTTTTTTTTGTGTGTGTGTGTGTGTGTGTATTTCAAAATTTGTATTCTACATCACAACACTAAGAAAAAAAATCTGCCCCTCTGCCGGACTAGTGTTAGTTTGATGATTATACTAATATTAACTGCTTCACTTGAGTAAGCAAAGAAGAAGTAAAATACCAGTCAGACCAGCTGTTAATTCACAGAGTGTTGTACTATGCTTATTAAAAATACCCTAAAGATGTACCTTTGTGGTTCAGTCTTTTGAATTAGAATCAGAATATTAATCATGCCGCAGGCCTAAATTAAACATTGGAAGGCCCCTTAAGAATTTTCACCAAATTTTCTTGGATTTTTCTTTATTGGGTCTTCCTGGACTCTGTTTAGCTCTGTAATTGCTTTGCTCCTTTGTTGATAGGTTAAAGCACAGTGATTTTCTCCATGTCATAATATTTAAGAGGACGGCTCAATGGTCTACCCCAGTTGCTATGTGCAGCTGAGACGCCGATTTATAACAGAAATAGTGTTTACAATGCTAAATAAAGTGTTAAGTAAGAAAAATTATGTATCTCAAAGTTCAGAGTTTTAAATGAACCTGAATCATTACTATCTTTATATCATTTATATTCTATAGGGGTTATCTTAAGTGACCCTGCCAAATGTGGTTGACCTCATATATGAGTATGCAAATGGAAGAAAAAAATTTAAAAACCTATCAAGCATGTTCAAAATACATTATTTTCTTATATTAGAAAATGGACCATACTATTTATTAATGACTATAAGCCTAATCACTCACACAGGAATGTAGTTTCAAGAGTAGAAATGTGTCCTTAACAGTAGCATTTGTGCATCTAAGTCAGTGTTTGGAGTACATTATTTATATATACTGAACTGAAATGCAATTTTAACTCCACACAATTGAGATGAAAAATAAAAGTTCTGATCTTGAAATACATATTTTTTAATGTTTAAATATCTCTACTATCTCTCTCTCAAAGTAAAGGGACAAAGTGGAAAAGTATACTAATTTGAGATACTGTATTATTTTTAGATAGATAATGATAATAATAGAGTGCCAGTGCTCCTTACATATTACAAAAGTTACTTCTCTATTTCTCAATTGAATTTATGATAAACTACTCATATTTAAAGAAGAGCTCTCTTAATTCTGAGTCCTCCACAAATTATTTGTGGAAAAAGAAAACATGTCTGTTGAAATTGATATTTCAATTTATGAATGTTTGTTTGAAACAACATGCTCAGGTTTTGAAAGATTTGCCTAACAATATTTTGGCAGAACTGATGCAATGTGGACTTTATCTTGGCAGGGTATTTGTGCATTAGGTAACACAGAATAATAAACATAGCTCTATGTGATTAAAAAAAGAAAAAAACCTTATTAATTCATAGTATGGTGAAGACAAAATCATAATTTTCATATATTTAAAGTGGTAATGGTTAGTTTACCCAGTGGTATGGTAACTAATTCACATTGAGACAGTTAGAAAAAGAAATATTAATTTATTTGACCATGATGCATGTCTGAAAAATAATACTATTCAGTGTTATGAGCACTTCTGTTTGCTATGAGTAACCAGGAAATACAAGAATCATAACAAAAATTGCATGCATTTCAGAAGAAATTGTGAAGTGACTTGTGAGCATTTGGGAGTTGAACACTGCAAGTATGGCATTCACGGGTGCAGCACTACAAAACAAAATTTCATTGATGTTCTGGACTACACCTCGGCAGCTCTCTTCTTCCCGTCTCTGTGCCAATGTTCATAGTTGCTTGGGTAATAAGCAAATAAATAACGATTTATTCACAGAATGCATAAATTACGAAATTACTGATGGTTTAAAAACTCAAATGTATTTCATCAATTATTGATAGATAGAGATTAAACTGTGACCAACAAATAATAGATAACTGAAGGAAAGATTTCCAGGGATCCTCTTTTACAGAATTCATAATAAAAATTAGAACAAATTCACTTTGAAATATTTAGTGAAGACTGATGGGATCTGTAAAATTTGGAACGTTTTGTATTGCACAAACCATCATGATTTAAACATGTTTGGATAAGGAACTACTATAAGGATTCATTATAACGCTAGCCATTATAAATATTTTGTCAACTTTGTTTTATGTATCTTCTAATTTTAGTAGAAATACATGAAAGCATGTCCCAAATACTATATCATTTCACCCTCAATATTTTTGTTGTAGGATTTTAAAGCAAATTCGACACAAAAAAATCATATCACCCTAGATTCTTCAGTATGTATCTCTAACAATTAAATATTTTTTTAGCAAATAACACTTAAAATATGATTTTTTATGTCACTTAAAACATTGGTTCAAGTTCATGTCTCCATTTTTTAAATGAACTCTATTTTTTTTTTCAAATGGTTTTTGGATGAGAACTTAATAAAGTATATAATGCACTTACTTGGTCAGTTAATTATCATATCACTTAAACTACATAACTGTTCATCCTCCTTTTTTGACATTTTTTAATTTAAAATTTTGGATATTGCTCTGAAGAATATCCAACATTCTGGATTTGGTTGACTTCCCTGTATTTATTGTAAATTTATAGTTACATGTAGAAGTTTAATTAGATTCAAGTCCAATTGGTACGTTATACTCTGTATTCTCTCTCATAAGTGGGTACATATAATTAGTTGTTACACTTTTAGGAACACATTGGTAATAAACTGACAGAATATTGAAAATATGCCTCATTATTTGTTAACAGCAAAAGATAAAAGAGAACATATATGTCTAGCAACAAAGAATTGGTTAAATAAACAAGAGAATACTATGCAACTGAATAAATAAAGTATGATCATCAGAATGTTATGTGCAATGAAACAACTATTGAGAGAAATATAATATGTTATATGTATAGTATATATGTGAATATTATATAGCATGGTATATGTATTATACATGTACAGTATGCTAACATTTAAAAATAAGGAATTTTATATATGTACATATTTGGGTATATTAAATAGGTATGTAAATTATGAAAATTGAAAGTGTATGTATTACCTAGCATGGGAGGAAAGAATAGAGTGGATAAGACAGTGATAGAGGCTGGACTTCTCTGTAAATAAATTATAAGTTTGTAACTTTGGAAAAATGTAAATATTTTATAGATTATAAAACAAAATAAACTAATTTGCTTTTTTATCTCTGGTGTTATATATATCTAAGGATAAAAAGCAAATAACCCTAAATTCTCTTCCATGACCATCTCAATGGCAGTAGCGTCAAAGCTATTCCATATTGATTGTGTGTAAATTATGGGATATATCAAATAAATATGTTATATCATCAAGAATAAAGATTTTCAGTATAATTATATGTATATTATATATACATATATAAGTTAAAATGCTTTATTTGAATTGGAAATCATTAATAAAAACAGACCATGTAGCATGTCTTAAGAAACATAAAAACACACTTTTTATGTCTCTCCACTCAAAAGACTGGGGAAAATAATGAACCTAGTATCAGTGAACTTCCTTAGCACCCAGAGTGCAGTTTCTAAAATCTGCGTTCATTGAAAAGGCAGTAGGCATAGCAGAAAAATCTAAATCTAGGTCTGGATCAGGTAATATATAAGATGGACCTGTAAAATATATTACAAAAGAAAACAAAACAAAACAAATTTAAAGAACCTAAGTCATATTCATAGAACTCAGGAGTTGACCTACATAAGCTCCAAGAGCCAAAGATGAAAAAAATTAAGCATCAGTAAGGATTTCAGTGCAATGTATTATAACTCATCACATAGGTTTAAGTGGATGAATTCATGGTAACTATCGACCCTTGAACAAATTGGAGATTAGTGGCACTTACTCCTTGTGCTGCCACAAATTAACATATAACTGCTGATTCTCCCCAAACCTTGCTATAGTCATCTCTCAGTATTCACAGAGAATTGTTTCCAGGGCCTCCAAAAGATACCAGATTTCACAGATGCTCAAGTCCCTTATATAAAATGACATAGAACAATGCATAGGCCCTCCACATCTGCAGATTCCCAACCACAACTTAAAAAAATACTGTTTGTGTATAAATGGACCCACAAAGTTCAAACCCATGCTGTCAAGGATCACCTGAATATTAAAAATATGATTGGTCAGCTTTGGTAAGTGCTAGGCAAATATTTAGGGTTGAGAGAAAGATTCATAGCTGTTTTATTAGTTAACTAGGGCAAAAAAAAAAAAAAAACACTGGAGGAGAAAAAGCTATAGATTGAACTACCCAGGATCCCTAGGACCTTACCAGCATTTGAGTTTGGCCAGTGGGAGACCCCAGAAGGAGACTACAAGATGCAAAGAAAGATAAATCAGAGAGTTTATCCTCTTCTCTTCCCCCTACCCAAGGTGCAATTCAGTAATGGTTATGTTTGTGGACCTGAGACCACAAGAAAAAAAAACACATTGGCTTTTTTTTTTTTTAGCTGTGTTCTTACCACACTCTTTAACAGCAGATACCACTTGACATTTTGAGCTTAGATATAGTAATACTGTAACTTCCTATTTCCTCGGGTCCATAGTGTGCTTTGTTTTCCATTGTTGGTTTCCTTAATCCAGCCCATAACATTTTAAATATTCCCAATATTGAAACTTATTCTATATGCCTTTTAATGTATTGTGGGTTTCCTGCTGGAATTCTAACTAATATACACTAAATTTGGGCTAGCCTCAAGATAAAAACCTTCAAAGGTAGACCCTATTATTGGTTTGTTGACATATTTGATAAGAAATATATTATGATGATACTTGAATTTCCAGAGTCAAATAAAACAAAAACTTCAATAATTTTCAAATTATTTAAATTAAAACTATAGTAGCACGGGATGAAAGCAAGTGAAAGGAAAGTCATTGGATGATCACGTGTCTATGGCACTTAGTCATGTTGATGAAAATGTTGGCTAAAAAATTGAAAAGTTGGATGGCAATTTCTTTTGAAAATAGATTTTATTCTTTAAAATACATTTAGGTTCAGAGCAAAATTATGCAAAAGTATAGAAAGTTTCCATATACTTTTCTCCTTTCAATCTTGGGAAATCTGTTCTTTACCCATATAGTAATCTATAACATTTGCATGTGAGGGAGATGCTTCATAAGCAATTATTGGTTCCTCTTCACAAAAAACCCAACAATGCACTTCCATGATCACAAAAATCTTGATCCAAACATAACCCAGGTACAGAGAAACAGAGTCTGACCCAGAATGAGGCAACTTGCACATAAAAAGTTTGCAAGATCTTGAAACAAGAATCAGAATGAATTGTAACTGTAAGGGAGTTAATTTTAAGCATGTAAAAAAAAGAGATAAGAATGTAGATTAGAATGGAAAGAACTCATTGATATATGTACACTCTCTTAGGATTTGGAATTTATTATGTTGATTTGATTTAAGTACCTAGCATTGGCTTTAACAGTCTTTTATGTTGCTTAACTGCAGCCTGGATTAACAAGAGTGTAAAATCAATAATGTTACAATCCTGGCATATTCCTGGCATGCTGGAGGTGTGGAGAAAAAGGAGTGCTGGGGTGGTTCTATAATAGACACATCCCCTTAAGCTTTTCTCAGATAAGGCCAAGAGACCCTCCTAGCATCCTTGCAAAGATAAGTGTGGCTGTCCTCTGTAGGCAGGAGAGGGAACCAAGATAGAATAGGGTTCTATGGTTTCTGTGGCAATAATACGATCACTGAATGGCAGAGGACATATCATAGCTCTCAACCATTAAATAAAAGGTGCCACAATATAAATGACAGAGATGGGATAGTAAGAAGGGATTTATGAAACTGTCTAATTAATAATGGTATTAAGGACAAAATAAATAGACAGCCTACTAAGTTATTGCTGACAAATATAGAGAAAAGCTGTGGTTCTGGCAAAAAGAAATCTGATGTGAATTGATGTGGGAATTCACAACCTCTTCTCCAGTTATCTATCTCAGCTTTGTCTTGCACAAATTCGCTGATAGGGAATTAATCTCTATGAAGTGGTCCATCCACTTTTATATCTAGGCATAATTTCTACCTGCTGGTTCTTGCTCTTCCTTCTAGAGCCTTACAGAAGAAATATGATCTGTATTCTGACGGGCAAATCTTCAAATAATTGAAGGCAGTCGAATGTTTCCACCCTCAAAGTTTTAAGTTACTTCACCATTCTGGCTGTCACATATTTGCATTCCGGTTTGTCACTGAAAATGTCTTGACTATGTGAGTTGAAGCGCACAGTTGGTCAGTTATTACCACCATCCTTCTTGTTATAGTGCTTCTAGTAATGCAGCCTGAAAATCAAAATAACTCCATTTCTTGCTTTGCTGAAAAGTTGAATTCAATAAAATATAATCTTAGAAGTTGTAGGAAAGATGGAGTAAACAGTTGATTAATAATGCATGTTTATGACAAATTATTTACAGAGTACTTTCCTCCACAGGTTAAAGCATACCTGAAATTATTATATTAAGCAGCTTTAGGCATTTTGTTTTGAACTTGATGACTTCAGTGGTGTAACATTGCCTTATGTTCATGATTCATTTCAAGTTGTGGTACAGCCAGAGGAAACATGGTGAGAATTTAGGCCAGAATAGACTTCATACTGTATATTTTACCCACCAAAGATGTGTATATCATGTGACATGCTCACCTTTTATAATAGTCAAAATTCTTTATTTTCAAGGAATGCTAATATGTGCTAGCCCAAATAAAAGCCATGTTGATTTGAAAATGGGACTAGAACACTCATAAGAGAGGTACATAATCCCAGTCCATGTCGTTTCTCCACCACTTTGACAGTAATGAATTCATGAACATTTCTAAGTTGATGGTTTTCTTTTCTTTTCTTTTTTCAAAACTTCTGGACTTCCAGCCAAGATGAAGGTGTAGGTGGATACACTTTGCCTCCTCACATAACCAAAGAAGGACAACAACATATTCAAAAACAAAAAATGACCAGAATTTCCAGAAAATCAAACTACATGGAAGTCTGACAACCAAAGAGTTGAAGAGGAAACATTCATTCAGACCAATAGAAGAGGCAGAGATGGGCAACTGGGGTGAGTGGACAAGTGGCAAGCGGCAGCTGGAGGACTGGCAGGTGAGGCTGTGACTGGCAGAGCAAACAGTCCCACATTTGCATGCAGATAAACTGGGAAGAGCAACTGGGGAGTGAGACAGACTACACAACCCAGGGTTCCAGTGCAGGAAAATAGGCCTCCAAACCTCTGGCTGTAAAAACCTGTGCAGGTTGCAGCAGCAAGAGAAACTCCCAAACTCGCAGGAGAGTTCATTGGAGAGACCCACACGGTCCTAGAATGTACACAAACCCACCCACCCAGGAATCAGCAGTAGAAGGACCCAATTTGCTTGTGGGTAGTGGAGGAACTAACTGAAAGCCAGCTGAGAGCCCAGCAAGCAGCATTGTTCCCTCTCAGGCACCTCCCCCACATACAGCAGCATAGCGCAGCAAAGTGGGTTGGATCATGCTTGTGAATACCTAAGGCTCTGTCTTTTGCAATGTGACGGGTATGCTGAGACAAAGAATTGTGGCCCAAATGAAAGAACAGATCAAAGCTTAAAAAAATAGAACTAAGCGATGAAGACATAGCCAACCTATCAGATACACATGCAAAACACTGGTAATCACTATGCTCACAGAAATGCTTGAGTAGGTCACAAAATAGAGGAAAAAGTGAAGACTATACAAAGTGAAATAAAGAAAAATGTACAGGGAGCCAACAGTGAAGAGAAGGAAACCAGGACTCAAATCAACAGTTTGGAGCAGAAGGAAGAAATAAACATTCAACCTGAACAGAATAAAGAAATAAGAATTCAAAAAATTGAGGAGAGACTTAGGAACCTCTGGGACAACTTTAAAAGTTCCAGTATCTGAATCATAAGGGTGCCAGAAGGAGAAGAGAAAGAGCAAGAAATTGAAAACTTATTTGAAAAAATAATGGAGAACTTCCCCAATCTGGCAAAGGGATTAGACTTCCAGGAAGTCCGGGAAGCTCAGAGATTTCCAAACAAGTTGGACCCAGGGAAGCACACTCCAAGGCACAAGATAATTACATTACTCAAGATTAAAAATAAAGATCTTAAAAACAACAAGAGAAAAAGAGACAGTTATCTAAAAAAGAAATTCCCATAAGACTATCAGCTGATCTCTCAAAAGAAAGCTTTCAGGCAAGAAGAGTCTGGAAAGAAGTATTCCAAGTCATGAAAGGCAAAGACCTACATCCAAGATTGCTCTATCCAGCAAAGCTTTCATTTAGAATGGAAGGGCAGATAAAGTGCTTCCCAGATAAGGTCAAGTTAAAGGATTTCATTATCACCAAGACTTTATTATATGAAATATTAAAGGGATTTATCTAAGAAAAAGATGATCAAAACTATGAACAGTAAAATGACAACAAACCCACAACTATCAACAACTGAACCTATAAAAACAAACAACAACAAAAAAACCCCAAAACAAACTAAGCAAACAACTAGAACAGAAACAGAATCCCAGAAATGGAGATTGCATGGAGGGCTATCAGCAGGAAGGGGGAGGGAGGAAAATGGGGGAAAAGGTACAGGAATAAGAAGCAGAAATAGACAAGGGGAGATTAATAGTATGGGAAATGGAGAAGCCAAAGAACTTATATGTATGACCTATGGATCTGAACTAAGGGGAGTGAATGCTGGTTGGGGGAGGGGGTGCAGGGTAAAGGAGAATAAAGGGAGAAAAAAAAAGGACAACTTTAACAGCATAATCAATTTAAGAAAATCTTGTGCTGCTCTCAAGCTTTTTTTTAATTCAGTTATTTTTTAAGTAGAGGTATGAAAAACTTTTGCAGCTAATATTTCATTCTAAAATTTGAGAAACCAAAGGAAAGTAACTCATGTGTTTCTAATTAATGTTTCAGAAGAGAGTTTTAATGAAATAATTCATAATCCCTCCCAGAATGTTTAATTTTCAAGCATAAATGATTCCTAACATTGACTTTACATTAAAAAAAAATAAAAATACAAAGCCATTTTTAAGTTAAACATACTTATAAAGGAGAAACAAGTTACATATGCCTTCTAGAAATATATTACAAGTATTTATTTCAGTGCATATTAGGACTCGATAATTTTGCACAGAATTTGGTGAACTATAAGCAGCTACGGTTCATTAATTGGAGTTCTTGGACTAGACCATTAGAGGCCAGTGAAATCCTTGAAATTGTATACACAGTTTTAGAACAAAGGTAGGTATACATTGATCTAAAATATATTTATCAGATTTGTGAGACTTTCAAAGTGGTCTAAAAATACACTTCCCAAAAGATTAAGTAGCTTTGATAGGTAAATATATGTGATATATTCATAAACTGACTGATAGTCTTTGCTTTTAATATTTGGGTTTTTGAAGAAGCATTTGAAGCTTTCAAGTGGAGTATACATGAGTGGTAGAAGAGCAAACTCTCGATGGCAGGTACATTCAGAATTAGCTCTGTTTGGTGGCTAGAACACTGTAGATATTAGTTTCTTTAATATGTGTATGGAAACCTAACACAGTAGATGTGTTTATAGCTCTTCAAAAGAACAAGATCAGGAGACCTGGAGATTAATAGTCTATGTTGTACAAGGCCAGGTTAAAGCTAAGGTAGCCTCCTAGGCAATTCTCCACATTGCTATGGCAATGAATTTCAGACCTGACCTAGAGAGGCAACTGATGTTGAATAAAGATAAATGCTTTATATCCGAGGCCCACAGTTCTTTAAGAAATGAAATAACATGTTTTATTGTAGGAGAGTGTTTTATTTTTTAATGGTTGTATTGCATTTATAAGGAAAACAAGATTAAAGTAAAACAAAATTGTTAGATAGATTATTGAGAGTGGATATCACTGGAGAGGAAATTTGCCAATTTTCTAGTCAGTGGGACTTATCAAGGACCTGATTATTTGTGTGCAATTTTAATTTGCATAGTTGTTACGACAAAAATCATCTTTCATAAAATATATGATTATATTTTCAGGGAAGAATAAATCCTGTGGCATATTATTTTAAAAATATTTTTATAACTGCCCTACAAAATAATTCTGAGATATATGAACTTATTACTTTACGGTCAGAAATTAAAGTGTTCTAATGTCAGCAGTTGGGCATTAGAGGAATAATTTGTGGGTTATTTTGTTGCTTAAAATATTTTTAAAATTCTATATCCTTTCTACTCAAACCATTGTTTTATATCCTTGTCTCTCAACTCTATTATGAACAAGAATCACAGAAGAACCATGTCAAAATCCCAGCTATGATTCAGTAGTTTTGGAGGAGGGCCTGAAATTCTGCATTTTTAACAAGCTCTCAGGAGGACTTCTGGTCAAGACATGGCTTGCCTCTTTGCACAGCCACTTCTGAATTACAGCTAAAATATAGAACAAACATTGCTCAGAAATCAAGTTTAATGGAAGTCTGACAACTACGGAATTAAAGAAAACATATCCATCCAGACCTGTAGGAGTGGTGTAGACTTCACCCGTGTGTGGTGAATAAAAATTTGGGAGGGATATCTTGGGAGCAAGGAGTCCCAGCCCCATACCAGGCTCCCCTTCCCAGGGTTCCAGTACCAGGAAGATAAGTCCCTATAACTTCTGCTTACAAGAACCAGCGAGGATTCAGTCAGTGGAAGAAACTTCTGAAGCCCCAAGCAGTTCCTCTTAAAGAAATCACACATGAACTCCTCTACTCAGACTCACTCCCTCTGAGCTCCAGCACTAGGTAGCAGCTTAAAAGGTACCAGTGGTATATAGGGAGAAACTGAAGGCATTAGTTTCTGGCATCAAGATGAGTGGAGGCCATTGTCCCTTTTCTAACCACTCCCCCCACCCCAGGCAATAAGTTGGTGTCATATTTGAGACTCCATCAACCTGGCTAACACTGTTTGACCTGCCTTGAAGATCCCCAGAGAATCCGACCCACCCAATTTATGGGCGCACCCAAGCTGCTTTTCCATGTGAATGGCTGGTCTTGGCTTGTGCTTCACAACTTGCTAAATCCTATCAAACAGACAACTGGCCTCAGTGAGCCCCAGGCCCTGTACTATCAGCAGCAGCCAGGTTAGTTCCACACCTTGCCTTTGCCTGGGAATCTCCAAGCCCTGCACAAGTTGCAGCCATCTCAGATTGCTTTATAGCTCAGGTAAGGTGGCCTTGGGCAAAACACATGTAAGGGCTGACCTTGGCCTGCATCACCTAGGAAACCCCAGGGTAAGGGTACCCAGTGGACAGCTACAGACCATGTCAGACTACCACCATCCTGCTCCCTGCACAGCTGATCCTCCACAGAGGGCAGAGGTTGTTGGTAAGTGGTCACAGCCAATCTTTGTAGTGAATTGGCCTTGGTAAATCACTCCCATTGATCTGCCAACAGCAACCAAGGCTCAACTACAAGAGTAGAGTATACAGCCCACACAAAGGGTGCACCTTGAGTACCCAGATTGGGTGAAAAGAGAGGCTCTGCCAAGGGACCATCCAGGATACTTACTACATGAGGCCAGGGTACCAAGATAGGGAGTCATAGGAGCTCTACCTAATACATAGAAACAAACACAGGGAAGCTGACAGAATGAAAAAACAAAGAAACATGGCCCAAATGAAAGAAGAGATCAAAACTCCAGAAAAAGAAATAAACAAAATGACGGTAAAGCAACCTATCAGATGCAGAGTTCAAAACACTATTCATAAGGATGTTCAAGGTTCTTAGTGAGGACCCCAGCAGCATAAAAATGATCCAGTCAGAAATGAAGGATACACTAATTGAAATAAAGAACAATTTACAGGGAAACCACAGTAGAGTGGATGAAGCAGAGATTCAAATCAACTATATGGAGCATAAGGAAGCAAAAAGGAACCAATCAGAACAAGAAGAAAAAACAATCTAAAAAAATGAGGATAGCATAAGCAGCCTTTGGGGCAACTTCAAGAGGTCCAACATTCGCATCATAGGAGTGCCAGAAGGAGAATAGAAAGAGCAAAAAACTAGGAATCTATCTGAAGAAATAATAAAAGAAAACTTTTATAATTTGGTGAAAAAAAATAGACATGCAAGTCCAGGAGGCACACAGAGCACCCTAACAAGATGGATGCAAAGAAGCCCACTTCAAGATATATCAAAATTAAAATACCAAAGGGTAAAGATAAAGAAAGAATGTTAAAAGCAGCAAGAGAAAAGAAGTTAGGTACCTATAGGGGAGTTTCCATAAAACTGTCAGCTGATTTCTCAAAAGAAACTTTGAAGGCTAGAAGGGATTGGCAAGAAATATCCAAAATCATGCAAAACAGGGACCTACAGCCAAGATTGCTCTACCCAGCAAAGCTATCATTTAGAATGGAAGGTCAGGTAAAGTGCTTCCCAGAAAAGAAAAAAACTAGAAGAGGTAGGTCATCATTACCAAACCATTATTATATGAAATGTTAAAGGGACTTATTTAAGAAAAAAAAAAAAGATCAAAGCTATGAACAATAAAATGGCAAAAAATACATCCCTAAACAATTGAATCTAAAAACAAAGTAAGCAAACAAGAACGGAGGCAAAATCATGGATACAGAGAGAGTTTTGATGGTTGCCAGATTGGAGGGGGTTATGAAGGAATGGGTGAAGAGGTGATGGGATTAAGAAGTACAAATAGGTAGTTACAGAATAGCCATGGGGATGTGAAGTACAGTATAGGAAATGGAGTAGCCAAAGAACTTATATGCATGATCCATGGACATGAGCGATGGTGGGGGGCGGTCACCTGATGGAGTGGGGGATACTGGGTGGAGGATGGCAAAGGGGGAATATCAGAATAACTGTAGTAGCATAATCAATAAAATTTTAAAAAAAGGGAAAGATCAAACTAAGCTCTCAGGATAGGCCAATATTTCTGGTCTCTGGATCACATATTGAATAGTAAAGCTCTATGTGATATGCCTGTTATGATTCTTTAAATATACTATTGATTAAAACATTTATAATTTCATATAAAAGGCCTATTATATATAAAGAGTACATTCATTAAGCAGAATCAAAATAAAATAAATTCATGAAACAGCTCTATTCTAAAATAAATAGCTGTTTGTATCTGAAGCACTATTCATGGAATAGCAGAAGAACTTATATGCATGACCCCTGGACATGAACAATAGTGTGAGAATTGCCTGAGGAGTAGGGGTGCTGGGTGGAGGGGGCAAAGGTGGAAAAATTGGTACGACTGTAATAGCATAATCAATAAAAAATAATTAAAAATGAAGTACTTTTCAAAGATCCTTTTTACTAAAAGTAAACACGTTTTAGGTTAGAAATTTTTAAAAATTTATTTTATCAGATGATTCCAGTGCTGAATAAAGTATCTATGCTTAGTATCATTGTCATAGATGCTCCAGTTCCCTGTTAGTGGATAATTTACCTAGTTTTGGAGATTTGAAAACCAGAAAAACTTACTGGCAATTTTGTTATCATTGATTTCATGGTGAGATATCTTCTGGTGATTGTAACTTTGGAGAGTGATATGAAAGTACACACACATGAACACCCTGTATGTAAAACCCAATGTTCTTATGTGAAACTGTGAGGGATGAATCTAGTTCAAATCTGCAATCAGCACCTATTTGACCTGTTGAGAATCGGTAGGTCTGGGGCCACTATGTGGCTTGTTTCCTAATGTACAGTAAATTTCTTTCAAAATGAAGGTGCATGTGCTTTTTGACTTTGGCAGAAAGGGCAAAGTGGGGGCATAATGAACTACAAATTTTAGTGTATTTATGAGTATTTATAGCTCACTGTAAGGTTTTACTCTCTGTGTTTTTCATATTTCCTCTGAACTCGGCTCTGCCAGCAGGTTCAGTATGTTTGACCTTCTGACTAGAAGAGCTACATCAGGTCCACATTCGCCAGCAGATGTTTTATTTTTGTGGAGAGACTTACAGCATGAGATGAGGCTAGAATGCTTCCTAATAAAACATACTGTTGGCAATACCTGTAGGCAGAATTTTGCATTTATTTTTAATTTCAGTTTCATATTTTTCTCTTAATATATAATTAGTGATTAATATTATAGTAATAATGCTCTTTTTAAAAAATTGTAGCTGTCATAATCTTTCCAACATGCATGATCATGCCCATATGAGAGCTTTTGAATATGAAAATCCTTTTGAATGTGAAGTGACAGGTAACTTTGCTGGCCTCTGCCTATTCTAGGGATCATTAACAAAGTACTTAGATGTTAATCTCTATCCCTAGTTCATTTGTACCAGTGGGAGGATGACTGCGTAAGTTAGTTGTGTTAGATTGGCTACAAAAAAGAAAAAACGGTATTGATTGACAATGACGTCTCCGCCACTTCAATTGTGGCTTACTGCTTCACATGTGAGATGTATCTCTGCTATTCTAGCTCATTTTCCTTCGTGCCAGTGCAGCACAGCCACAGTGGGATAGGGAAGGGAAACTGTGTGTGTGGCCTCCTCAGCAGGAGCAAGTCCTGCAGGGCCACTGGTGGGCAGAGGCGTGCTGAGAAAGGTGTCAGAGAAAGGTCTGCTCTGGGGACCATGGCTGTCACTCAAAGAGCCCCTACGAGGTGGCAGTGCTCGGGGGGAGGAGTGCATAGTGGAACAAAATATTCTTATTTTCGTTCAATAGAATAAAAAATTGTTTACAATTGTGTTCATACAAATTAAGTATTTAAGGCCTCTTTTTTTCTCTTTCTTGCCATTTTTTTCCTTAATCACCTCATTAATTTCCAGTTTGGCTTAAAATGTTTAGCAGGCTGGAACTGTATGGCTCATTTATTCTACTTTATTTACTTTTTTAAAGTAAAATGGATAAAATCAATTAATAAATTTAAGCCCTTTTACTATGATTTGGAAACCTGCTAAATAATACATCTTCCTTTCTTCATGAAGTGCTAGGAAGTAATTCATCTGTGCACATAAAGTAAGTAATCTCTTCTTGAGATATTTTCAAGAAAACGG
This sequence comes from Tonatia bakeri, assembly GCA_004024845.1. Lineage (NCBI taxonomy): Eukaryota > Metazoa > Chordata > Mammalia > Chiroptera > Phyllostomidae > Tonatia > Tonatia bakeri. Next base: position 37,431 of record PVIA01004776.1, on the reverse strand, counting down.
TAGATTGTTATTACTCTGAGGCTTAAGCTCAGTCCTGTCCAAACCCTGGATATGGGCAAAACAAGTCTGCACAGGGTTTCTCACATATATTATCCAAAAATACTACATCATCAGGTTGTGTTACTTGTATGAAAAACTTAAATAATTAATACATCAATATTCTGATTCTTTTCCACCTGGGTGTAATAGTAGCTCTATTTCTAAAAAATAAAGTACTCCCATGCTAGGTGGGGCTTTAAACTGAACAATGGCAAAGTTGCTCTTTAGCACTGATTTGGAAAGCACTATACTTCCTAACAGTGTGTAAGCACACACACACAGTCCCTAACATATTACCAAGTAAGTTAGAGTAAGTTATGTCTGCTGGGAAGGCCGAAGAAGATATAAAGTAAAGCTGGAAGAGCAAAATAATATATGAACTTTTCCCAGGGAAGAAATTTCTAAATGATGTAGAGATGAAGATTTTCAGATCTGCCTGAGGCTGGATAAACAGACTACAATAACCTGCCAACTGAAGTGCAAGTTGTTCTTCTGGTTACCAAGAAAGTAAAAACAAGGAGTGAAAAAATCAAGAAATAGGACTTCAAGAACACAGCTTCATCAGTATCTAGTACTCAGAATGGACAGAGGAGTATCAGGAATACTGAGTGGCATTTCATGAAAAAACTGCTTAGACCAATGCTTGGGACAGAAAGAATTGCTTTCTCTCTCTCTTTCTCATATCTATATAGATGGTGTATATAGATATCTCATATCTATATACACATATACATGTGTATTTGTTTACTTAATTCATATACATACATACACATATACATATCAACTGTTTATAGAGAGAATGAAAAAAATAGGAAGTAATGTGTAAAATTTTCATAATGCTAGAAATATTTGTCTTTTCTAAGTTTTTAATTAAGTACTTTATGTTTATTGTAGAAAAATAAATGGGTATTTTATGCATGGCTATATTACAACTCTACTTCTTACAGTACATGAACTTAACATCATTTATTTATTTAGATGTATATCTTTATACATTCACTAAAGAATCTAGTATCATAAAGATTGCTGATATAAAAAACATCCAATGAAAGATGTTTTAAAGTTTCTCTTAAAAATCTGTGTTAATAACTTGATAATGCTTTGTTATGGCTTTCTGAAAATGTGGGGAGTGTTTTGGCAGTATGTCAACAGAGTGTCAAATATGGTGAGAGAGAAGCTAAGAGCTGGAATCACAGTGTCACCATGTGTTAAAGCCAGAAGGGACCTTAGACCTCCTTCACGTTGGAAGTGAGGGGCGGAAGCCCAGGAGGATTAAGTGATTTGTTCAAGGTCACATACAGAGGGAGTAAGGACCAAGTAGCAGAACCTGGGTCCCCTAGCTTCCAGTTCTGTTTTCTTTTAGGTTTGTAAGTTTGCTTTTAACGACATTAATTGTTTTTGTTTCATACAGAGCAAAACATGGATTGTTGAAGTGGAGGAGGCAGGGTTTTTATTTTTGAAATCTGAGTTTTTAAAGGTCACCCCATCTCTCATTAGTTAGAGCTATCTACCCCCGAACATTTATTTAAGCATTTATTCCACATGTAACTCCTAGAGATATTAATTCCCCTGACAATGAGAAGCAAGGGCTGTAGTTTTGAATAAATATAGTCATCTTTCACTTTAAATCTACTTTTCATTGAAAGACGTATTTTTTCTTTTTTTCTCATTTCTTGTCTTCCTGCTTTGTAATAGAAGCCTTTCTGTTTGCCCCAGCAGAATCTGACAACCAAGTGAGTAGAAATTGTTGCAGGCACACAGACACACACACCTATGCACACAGACATACCACATATGGAGCATTTGATAGCTTATGGATAACTCTCATATATAAATTTTCACCATGACTGCAAATTCATTAGTTCGATATTTTAAAAGTACTCTTACTAGATGAGAAAACAGAGTTCAAGAGCTGTGATATGACAAAATAAAGGCTCAAAACTTGTTCCTTATCCTTGAAATATATTCCCTTTCAGTGTATGTAAATGTAATGGACCATCGATATTTAATGGTTAATTAAGGTAAATGGGACTATAGAGTGTACTTTGACACCTTAGAGTTGATATAGAGGAGTATTGACATCATTTTTCTACATAATTCTCAGGGATAAGAAAATATATTATTAGAAAGTCTAAACTTAAGATTAATTTTCAATGCTTTAATATGTAATATGTTTAATCCTAAATCTGATTGGAAAAATAAAATAAATTTTTCATTTGTTTGAATATTTTAAAAATTATTTTGTAGATATATATGTTTAAAGTATATATTTCATTCATAATCTCCAAGATTTTGCTACATACCCTGTCTTCCTTTAGTTCCTTAAACAGTTAATTAACCACTTATACCAGAGCCTTGTACAATGAAAATAGCCAGTCTAGGAGTCTGTGAAGAGTTCTGTGAAGAGTTATAAGAGCTGAGTCCTAAATGATGGAGAGATGAAGATTTCAAACTTCATCTGAAACCACTGGACAGAGTCTTGCCCACTAGTTTGAAATATGCCTTTAGTCAAATCATTTACATCTCTGAGCCTCGGTCTGTGTAGTCTTGCATAAGAAGAAGGTGATAGGCCAGATAATCAATAAGGCCCTTTGGTCATCTTAAAGATCTATGATTTATGACGTATCTCTTCTGAATGATAATTTTATTAAATTGAAATATTTTGTATTTGTTAAAACAGACATATATGTGAAAAATACAAATATGCAAGCAGAACAATTCCATAATTATTATACATATCTATGTGCATGAATGCACAGCCATAATTTCTGGGGCTTTGTTAACATGCTATTAAAGTAACTACCTCTTTCAGAAAAAACAATGAAAACAATTTACATATCTTTAAGATAAATTTGTGTTTAAAGTAATTACTCAGTGGTAAATTTATTTAGTTAAGCATTTTAGTTCAAATGGTACCCTGATTTCATTGAGATATTGAAACCAACTGGGGTAGGGGGGAGTGATGGGGGGGGGAAGAGATATTAAAACTAAGAGATCATAAAACAAACCTTGAGGCCATAAACTATATTTCATGCTTTAAATTGTGTAAACTAATTTTGGTTATGTTTTAAATCATAATAATGTGTTCAGAAATACCATTTCATCAGCAAATATACATATATATTTGCATTATACTTACAATGGTCTGTCCAGAGGGTATGTCATCCATGTAATATAGGGAATAGAGTCATTCATTGGAGAAGATACAAGATAAAAGAAACATTATACATAGGACAGTGATGCTTCTAAGTAGGCACTTGGGACCTCACACAGTTTTCCCAATTGCCATCAATTGCCCTGTCCTATTTTCCTGAATCTCAACAACAGTCTGAAATTGCTTCCCTTTCAAAGGTGATTTTAGGTTTGGGAAAAGTCAGAAGTTGCGTGGAACCAAATCTAGGCTTGTAGCGAAGCTGAGTGATGTGGATGATTTGATGTTTTGCCAAAAAACCCTGCATGAGATGTAATGCAAAGAATTGCCGAAAAACAGTCACCCATAGCTATGGCTTTCTGAATCATCCCATAGTTTCCATGGAGGAATGTTCAAGCTAAACTAAAAATCTGATGCAGATTTGTTGCTTTACTTGCTCAGTCATTTTCAATACAACAGCCACACAGTACACATGCTCACTCAATGCCATCTACTGCCCCACTGACTGGTACAGTGAAGTCATTGTTCACCCATGCACATTCCAGTCCACTCTCCTTGGCTGTCAGGTTACATTGGTGTTGTGCAAACTGTTCTCATTATATTAACAATGGTTGGACTTTTTCTGGACAGACTATATATACACGAACACATGTGCACATACACACACATTAACATATAGTTTAATATGATTTGAAATGTGTATAGGTTTTCATTTTTCAGATCAATACATGTATTACACTTACCATCAATAATGGGGAATAATGTCTGATATTTTTGTTTGCTTGAATGTTTAAAAATCACTAGCATAGGGTTAGCATGAAGTGTGTTGTAAATATTTCTGGAGTATAGAACTTTATAAGTCTAAACAAGAATATCAAAATGTCAATGATGTTTTATGTGCACATAGATTTATGTGTCAGGTTGACCAAGCTATGGCATCCAATTATTTTCTCAAACACTAATCTAGGTGGAACCGTTAAGCTATTTTGTTGCTGTGGTTATCATGTATAATCAGTTGACTTTAAATAAAGGAAATTACCATCTATAATAGGAGTGGTCTTCATCCTATTTGCTAGAAGGCTTATAAGGCAAAAACTGAGATTTTTCAAAGAAGAAATTCCGCATTAAGGCAGAAGCATTAACTCATGCCTAAGTTTCCAGCCTGCTGATCTGACCACCCCAGCCTCCTCCCCGAGAACTCTGATACACCATCTTTCTTTACATTTATGTCTAATTTAGGGCTATAGTGAGAGCTTAACCATATCACAGCAGATCAGACTTGAAACAATTTTGTAGACTTTAGAAGTAATGACAGTAGAAAATTAACACTGAACATAATGTGTCTGTAAAAAATGAAAAATAAGTTAACCCTGAAAAATTGAACAAAGAGCTAAATAACAACCCAGAACAAGAAAAGATGTTGATGGTTATAAACTAATACTAAAATGTTTAATTATATTCAATAACATTTAAGAAAGTAGGGTATTAATGATTTTTAAAAGATTTTTTTATCTTAATGGAGACTTCAAAAACAATATTGTTTATGGTACACTATAAGAAAAGAAGGATATCTTTATAGGTATTTGAGACACTTCACAATTAGTTTGGAACTTCTTAGCAGGTGAAGTTGGAAACGGTATTTTTTTTTTCCTTTGAATGTCACTTTTGCCTTGGAAATGGGGCACTGTCCATTAGAATTGTTTCCTTTGAAGTTTTGTCTCCTATTGACTGAGCAGTGAAACTTTGTGATGAGGCTGCATTGCACAATCTCTGCCATTGACTCTTCTCTCTTTAATTTGTTCAAAGCAGAATTCTCTTTTATTCAATTTATAAATTTCTAATTTTTTTCAATTACAGTTCAGATTCAATATTATATTAGTTTCAGGTATACAGCATAGTGGTTAGATGTTTGTAACTTGGAAATGATCTCTCCAGTAAGTCCAGTACCCACCATGCTCATTTGGCCACCATTAGTTTGTTCTCAGGCCGCAAAACCACTGGCTCCCTCTTGAGGCCTGAAGTAAAGACGGGAGCTAGTTACCCTCCCCTTTTCCACCCTACTCCATCCTAAATGACCTCTGCCTGTTCAAAGCAGAATGCGATAGTCTATTTACATTGGATACAACTGTGTAAAACATTGCTATGTTAACAGAATATGAAGAGATATAAAGAGAAACATTTCATGTGTTTTGGTATTGATATGATATACAAATAGAATTATTCAATTGGGTGGGCTTGATCAAAGTTGACTTTCTTGATGAAGACAAAAATCTATCAAGAATCAAATGACTCTATGCTATTTTTCAGGGAGTTAGAATCACAAAATGGCCTGTCTTTGTGGAAAGAACTTTGAGGTGGTATGGGAAAGTCAAGATACAATTGATGGCAGGGAATAAGGTTAATGATGTAGGCTGCTGACTGAGAGCCTGACTGATTATTTTAGCTCAGTACTTCTAAAACTTAACATCTTCATTCTTTTCCAGCTTTTGGTTCAAGCCATCTTTTACTTTATTCCTTCTCAGTTGCTGCTCCTTCCCCAAACCCCATCTGTTCATCATTTTTTCTAGTCATGTTATTATAGTTTTCTGCATTGATTTATTCTATTACAATCACCTCAATTTCTGCATTATTGCAGTAACCTTTTAACTAGACACCTGACTTACAGTCTCCCACTCCTTCGTTGTTTTGTGCGTTCATAGTGACCAGCTTAATCTTCTTACAACAAACCTATCGGACTTCTCCTTGACTTAAAACCAAACCAAACCAAACAAACAAGCTAATTTGTCCATGGATTGCATGTAAGGTAGTTGAGGTCCTTTCATTGGTCACCCAGCTTCTTCCCACAAGGACTTTACCTGATTTCTCCTTGTATCTTTCTATTTTTCCATTAAAGCAAATTAAACTCCTATCTTCCAACCACAATTCCATGCATGTCTCACCTAAACCTTTAATTGCATCTAGTGTGAATTTTATCTAAATATTTCGCCTTCTTCAAGAATAGAGCCAGAGACTTCTTTGTCCAAGAAACCATGGCAGAACTCCAACACAAATTCATCTCTTCACCTTTTTACTTGTGGTGGATCTTTTCTGAGATGTAGCATTAATGTGGTAAAAAAAAAAGAAAGAAAGAAAAAATCATATATGTGTATTTTGAATCCCAGCTCTGTCATATACCAATTATTAGAGTGGCCAAAAGATTCTATCATTCTGCTTCTGTTTCTTATCTATGAAATGGGGATTAAAAGAGTTATCTTACTTTAGTTTAATTATCTTACTTATTTTATTTTTTTTTCAATTATTGCTTCTCTCCATCCATTATAATATAGCTTGAAAAGGCAGAAATATTTTCTCTTTTGTTAATTTCTTTCCTCCCCACCACCACCTAGACTAATGTCTGACAAAGTGTAGGAAATTTATATTGTTTGTTGAGGAAATGGATGTTTAACACCTACTAATGATGTCACAAATGGTGGCCATCATCATCATCATCATCATCATTCATCATACATCTTTACAATGCTGCCTGGAATTATTAATTTTTTACATTAAGTCAAGATTATATTATTTCCTCTTTATAAGTTGTTAGAACTACTTGGTATTGGCCTTGCCCAAAAAATAATACCATAGTTAATACTATACGGGTATATAGGAAGCTGATTATTTGAGGAAATGAGAGTCTAAGAATAGAATCAAAGCTTAATTAATGGCAATTCTTTCCCTAGAGACAACATATTCACATCTTCTTTCGAATAGTCGAACCAGAGATTATCATCTGTCTCTAGGCTCTTTATGCCATATATTCAGTATTTGCTTTTTTTAGAAGTCCTTTCTAATTATTTTCTATTTCCCTTCAGTGTCCATAAATAATAATGTTTCATTTTAATGGCACCTCAGAGAAAATAATTTCTGACTAATACATGGAAGTTAGAAAAAAGTCAAATTTACAAGCATGTATGTGAGATGGGGTGATGGATGATATTATGAAATTTCGGTGGTGCTATGAGAACATCGATTCCAAACAGCTGACCCTCCTCCCAGCTCAATCCCCCTCACAGGATCACTTTTCAACCATCCAGTAGATCAATTAGTCCTATCTCCTACAAAAATGTGTCTTTGGGAGGAATAACATTTCATCTTTCTTAGTTATACCACAGCTTGAAAGCATTTATTCAACCTTTCCTGTGCAAAATTTAATACTGAAGAAATCAGAGAGCAAAGTTTCATGGAATTTCACCACTTCGGCATCAAGTTCTGCCATCCTCCAGACACTTATAAAGCCTTTCTACTCTCTTAGTTAAAACTGAGACCGTCTGGGCACCAGCACAGAACTCCAAAGTAGCTGTCACTGTCTGCATCGCATAGACTGAGCTACTGAGGCTCAGCAAGGTTGACCGTGTTCAAAGTCCTGCTTCACAATGTGAGGGCCTTTGTTTGCTTATGAAAAAATAAGACACTTAAATAATATTGGCTTTAAATAACTTTTTGTACATTTCCTTACCACTATCTATAAAATTATCTCTTTTGCCATGAATTAAAGAGTAACCTTTCAAAGACCTCTACTAAATGTCGCTCTGTCCAGATGCAGTCACGCATAGGGTGAAGGAGGGTGGCAAAGGTGAAGCATTGGATTGGTAATCATAGTAACGCTGTCCTACCTGTGTTTTTATTTGATAATTTTGACTGAATAAGTTTCGAATAGTTTAAATAGATAAAATAGGTTATGTGGTTATTTACATATATAATTAGCAGGAATTCTATATGTAAATCTCTGATAAGCTAGTCTTGAATACTGAATAATGCCTTTGTATAGTAATAATTCTTTTTTTTCATAAAAAAGGGAAATTAAAAGAATATTTTGCTCTTAAAACACAAAATTATGGCTACAAAATGTAAGCACCTATACTTTTTATGCACCCTCTCTATTATTTTTTGAACTGTTATATAAATAAAGATTTAGAATATTGTGATTGAAATTTCTGGAGAGAATTTTTTTGTGAAACTTAACAGCAAAATGTAGTTGACACTCGTTTTGTGTTACCCTGGGGCTACAGTTCTGATCTTAGTCTGAGTGGATTCATCTCTGTCAGCACAATAAATTTTATATTCGTGTCAGAGGTAAATTTTACAATCCCTTTGCCTTTTTAAAGTACAAATGAAATAAGAATGAATTCAGTCATAATATAGTGTTTCAACCAAGATCTAAAGGAAATAATAGTATCAAACAGATATGATATGTGAACCAAAGTTGGTCCCTTTTCGATTTTGGTTGCCTCATTCACTTTATTGGAATGCTAACATTCATGTAAATACACATTTGTACAATTACAGTCATTTTAACATAGATTCAATAGGGTAAGTAGAAAATAATAACCAATGAGCTAGACAGTTATCAAAAGTTCTGTAATCATAAAAAAGTACTGGCTATTTTGTTAACTAAATCACGTAAGCCCTTCAGTCCCTTATATAACATTTTTCAGTTTTAAAACATGTTTAAGTCTCTATCTGCCTTTGCACAGATATTAGACACCAGTGACAGTTGCTTTGAATTTTTTTAAAAAGTACATTCTGATTGTAGGTTCCCAAGAAGGTTAAATATAAATTAGTCATAAAGCCAATGGAATAGACAGGAAATGATTAGGCTGTATGATTATTTCTAAATTTATAGTGTTTTAACACACTACTCTTTAATTAAAAAGAGAAAATGAGCCATTTTTATTTTACATGATTATTTAAAATCCCAAAATGAATGTTCCTCTGACTCTGTGATGCTGCAGTTCTAAAGCAGCGTTGAAGACAACAAAGTCTTATTTGATAGCCTAGCCTTTCAGTGAACAGCTCTTCTTCCTGTCTTTGATGTAGGAATGGTTTATTTAATCAATTATTAATCAAAGTTATGGCATTTTTCTTATATATTTAGGTAAAACTAAAAGATGACTTTCCATAGCCTTATTGCTTAAATAAAAGTTTAAATAGACTGACAACACTTGACTTGGACGTGACAGATAATGGCAGTGATTTAAGTTTCAGAGAGTCACTGGTCTCAACCGGGTATGTGTATGTGTGTATTCAATGCATATTTCTAGAAGTAGATGATGAGCATGGGCCAAAGTATCCAGACCACTTACAGTAACCTTCCTCCTAATAACAAAAGCCAATACAGATAATTCGATTAGTGTTTTCTTTGCACAGGTGTTAAAGTTGACAAGAAACAGCTGAAAGACACAGCATTGTGGCGCAAGCTGGGCAGCTGGACACTTTGTGCATGGAGAGTCTCGAGCAGTTGGTAACATTTGGCAGCTTAACAGAAAAAAAAAATGACTGCTAGCAAAATCTCAACTGCTGCTAATTAGCAGCAATGAACTGTGGATAGGGGAGTATGTTTTAATGTGAGAAGATTTTTACAGTAACCACCACACTAAGGTGGGGGGAATAGAAAGAAATGCTCCCTAGCTGACCCTCGTGGCAATCCAAGCTGCATATTGCAATAATCCTGTAAATTACTATGCTTTCTTATACCGTAACTTGGAGTTAATTAGTAATTTAACATTCCTCTACACTATTAAATGTCTTTCTTGCATTATATTATGTTGTTTCATGGGCTTACCTTAACACTAATGGGGTTTTGTTATATTTTCTCAAAACAGTTACAGTAAAATAAAACTGAGCTAGAAAATTAATTAGTTATCTTTTACCTTTGATTTACCTCTTATTAACAATTAAGTGGCGGTACACATTTTTAAAGTGGTTTTGGAGGGTTACGTTGAGATGAATATACTTCCAGACTATATTGTAGAGGCAGAGTGAATAAAAATGAGCAGCGTGCATGCTTCAGGAGCCTGTGCTGCAGCTGCAGATGCAATGCAAAACGTTTCATATTTCCATTCTTGTAGGGAGAGGTAGTCATCTGTGGCTAAAGGAGGGTGAGGGAGGATGAAGGTAGAGGAAGACAGTTTATTTACTAACAACCACTAATTTTTAAGAGAATATTTGGAAGAAAAAATCCTTGGCATTCCCGGATTTATGTCATGAAATGTGAATGTGCTAAATGAGATAGTGGATTTTACTACATAACCATGTAGAAAAATTGCACATATCTTGTACCTTTTGGTTTGTAAATGCCAGCGGAATTGGTAGGATTCTGTGACTGGGGGAAGTGATAATTAAAAATTTAAATAATAAAAATTTATGCACTCAATATTAACATTTATGTTGAAAACTTTGAGGTGAAGAATTGTGGTAAACAAAATCATTCGGATTACTTGCACAGAAAAAAAAAGATGTTGAAATGATTAGTATATGCATTTAAAAAAGAATTTCTTAACCAGCCACCTTTTTCTTCTCCTACAAAACCAATTTCCCTAGTGAATAAAGCAGACAAATAAAGCAGTACAGCACGCATGCACTTTAAAATGTGTTCTTATGCACTTGAAATTGAAATTCTTCTGCATTCTGTATATTAAAGATAAAAGAAGTGTTTTTATTTGGCGTCTCAATGATCAATGGTGGGACAATTTAGTGAAAGCTGGGCTCCAGAAGAAAAGCTACGGATGTGTACATGGAAAGGAATTAATTCAGCACAAAACACTTCCAAAAGATTTTGTCTCTTGGGGCTCCCTCTAAAAGAGTGTCTGCTACCATTTAAAACCCCATCCTTAGCGGCTGGATTTGAACATTCCATAAAAAATTCATCCACGCTTTAAGAGATTTCTGCTTTTCTGTCCTCTCTATTGTTAGACAAATTGAAGTGTGCACTCGGAAGGAGAGTGGCAGTGAACTGCGAATTTATTTACTCATTCGATTCTAATATTGAGAGAATCTACTTGCTCTGTTCAAAGGGTAGAGCAACAATGCAAGTGACATCAGGTCACCCAGCACTTCATAGCTACCTGTGAGATAGAATTGTTCTCCTTGCAGATAGGAAGTGACTGAAACCTCTTTTTCTCATCAATGTCTATTATGATTGATGGCTCTATGGTCACATTGAATATGCCCTTTTTAAATAATTCACAATGTCATCACCATAGTACTAGTTTATAACTAGCCTGTTATTTTTACCTTTGTACATTCACTATCAGAAGGTTAGATAAATTAAGTACTGTGTGGATTTTGGTAGCATTATAACCAATCAAAATAGAGTGTTTATAGCCTAACAACAATAAAGCATCAGTTTTATTTTTTTACAATATTTTGAATGTCTCCCTCTCAATAAATCCTAAAAGGAAATTCTGGCAAAGCAGAAGCACTTGTGGAACGCTTTAACCTGAAACTGCACTTTGATATTAAGTCATCATAAGACTTTCTATATAAAAAGCAGTCACATTGCATCAAGATATGAAATTTTACCTTAATTTTACACTCATTTCAAAATAAAAATATTATATTTATTTAATGACCCCATAATAATAAAATTTATGATTCACTTCCAAATATCTAATGCATGAATTGTTAAAGTGGCATTTGTACAAAAGTTAAATAAAAGCATACATTTAAAAATATGATGCTTACTATTGGGAGCATACTATATGAGATATAATATTTTGATTTATATTCTAAATTGATTAGGAATTAGTTTGTTATTAATTCTATTCTTGAAATGTTGATGCTGACCTTCAAACATCCTTAAGCTTACAATATACATTTAAAATGATTATTTAGCAGTTTTGCTGGATGGGTCAGCACTAGTCACTAAAATGAATAATTATGTCTCTTTTATAATGCAAGTTTTGAAAATCGTTTTACATGCTAATCATTATAGAGCAGTTATAAAAATTCAAAATATAAATCAAAGGACTATATGTTGCCTTAAATAACCAGAATTTTATGTATTTTAATTTCAACATTGTGATTAATAGTAATTCAATTATTTTATTTGTGCAAGTTTTCTCACAGATTATGAATGCTTCAAATATAAGGTTAAGAACATTTTTTTAACTTAGATATCTTATATGTGTTCAACCTATAATAAAACATATAATTTTATAGATAAATTTTGGGCATAATAGAAGTGTGTCTTTATAAAAATCAATGTTGGTGTTTTTTATTTTCAGGATCCTAATTTTGGATTCTTAGTATTTGTTGATTTTACAATAGAATTGTGTTTCTCAGAGTATTAATATAAGGTGGAATAAAAGAGTATAAAACTTGTCTGGACTTAAAGTATGTGATGAAAGTCTCAATATGTTATAATAAGTAAAAGAAGCCAAGCTGATAGCTAAGAATGAACATGTGATTAGAATGCCATAATTAAAGTATGGACCTTCTATTCATTCATTTATCCAATAAATATTCATTGGCCACTAAGAAATGAAGAGACTTGGCTTTAGTTTATATTAAGCTTACATTCTATCAAGGGAAATAGACAACAACAAAAAAAATTAAATAAATAAGGCAATCTCAGATAACAATAAGTTCTTTAACGAAAATAAAAGCAATGTGCTAAATGAGAGCCTGGGGAAGAAGAAGCTGAGGGCTTTATTTAAGCCATACTACATATTGGCTACGATCAACCCTCGCGTAACCTGTTGAATAGTGTACTTTCTGATGTAACTCCAGTAGGTAGTTGCCACCACTTTATTGGGTGATGATTACAGTTATTACAAATTCACCACCAGCAGAGCCATCTGTACAAGATCCCGATGCTTTCTGACCATCTGAGTTGAGCAGCACTTTTATTCCTACTGTTCGCCTAGAAATGACATCACTTTTGATGGCTATACTGTGTCCCCACAATGCCAATCGGCATACTCCATATCAGTTAATATTCTTTTAGGGGTGTCCAAAAGTGGTACTGATTGAACTCCAGTGTCACAGAGATACTGCCCAATTTTCCTACAGCGTTCTACCATGGATTTGGCCATGTCTTAGTGAGACAGTGTTACACTACAAAACTGTTACTGCCATTTGAACATAAGTCAAACATCATATTTAGCTCCTTATCAGTAGACTCAAACAAAACTCAAAGTAAGCTTTTAAAGAATCTCAGAAATGCAATGTGGATAAAAGAATAATACTTTTAAAATAGCACATGAAAAGATGGGCATTGTTGACACAGATGTTTTTTTCTACATACCAAAACAAAGAACAAAGTCAGTTCTTGGTTATCCATTTTATACGATCTTTATTTATTCTTCATAAGTAGTTCTCTAGTGACTTACAGATGATCAACTTATTGGGGAGATATTTAGCTACTAGAAAGCACTGATTGTGCCATAAGTTCAGGCTCTTTAGTACAGAATCCTGTGCTTAACTGAATACCTTCTCTGTCCCAAAGATGTGGTGAGAAGGAGCACTCACTGTATCTTCCCCACTTTTGTCTTTAACGGATAATACGTGAATGATTTGCTTTCTATTGACAATGGAAATGTTTGAAGCCAAAATGTTATCTCATCATTATTAATATAAACAGTCAAAACAACAAAAAGTCTGAGCAATTTAAAAATAAGGCTAACATCATCTCTGCTATTGGCTGATGGCCTTGTCTGATCAAAATGCAGAAAGAAGCCTGGTCTGAGAACTGACTAGTATGCACAAGAGTCTTCTGGATTGGCTGGAGTGTGAGAATTCCACATTGATTGTACATAGGTTTTAAAGGGCTGATCTTCTACAAAAACAAAATAGAAATAAATTACCCTTATCCATATGAAACACATTATGAGCAAGATTGATTTTCCAAAACCCATGTTAGATGGGACTGTAGTGTCTGAATGGAAGTCTTTACTTTATGAAAATTATAATTATTTTGATTTTTGTCTACAGTCAGCTTGAATGTTGCAAAACTCTGCAGGTGCTCACTGTTATAACAAAACCATGGGAACAGATGGTGCAAGGTTCCAGGCCAGCTCAAGGGATTAAATGTGAGGCTTTTGAAATTTAAAATTAAAGCTGGATGATCTTGGGAAAATGTGGCTGCCAACCATGACTGCTTAAAAAAATAAAAATAAAAAAATTGTCCAAATTTTCTTGACAAGCTTATTTATATTCAAATGACTGAGAAATATTAAGTAGTTATAAAGTTCTCTTGGCAGGGTATGGCCTACCTGGCCAAATTAAAATATGAAATGCTCACTTCTATTATGGTGCTAAGGCTTTGCATGCAGTGACCCCCCTCTTAGGTGTAGTTCCTAATAGAAGCCAATCTCTTTGGGCAAGGTGGTATATTTTAGGTGCTAAAATAAAGATAACCTAAACACTATCTCTTTTAAATGGACAGACTAAGTGTTTTAGTTGAGTCACTGATGATAAATTCAGGGATTTATATCCAGTTTTGTTAGTAGAAGAAATGAGAAAAGCAAAGTTTCAAAAGTTAAAATGTTCAACTAGATTGACTTATCGTGAGAAATAAATCCCTGGTAAAATATATTAACAGAAATGTCAAAGTTGTTATCCTTAATTTGGTATTTCCAGTAAGTTCCTTATAATAAAAATGTCTTCTAATATGTGTGAATACATTTCAGCATCTACTATGTAACATAAAATTTATATATTATTTTAAATTTTTCTAACTTTTCTTTTTGCAAAATGGGCATCATTGTCTGTATTTACAGATATAGAAACATTTAAAATTACTTGCTGATAAATTTTAAAACTTTGAGTATAAGATTGGGTGAGATTGGCTTCAAGTATCTTTTTGTTTAAATTTCACAAATATGTTTGCAACTATCATTTCATTAATTATCATGAATATGTGATATGATAGTTTTTATTTTGACAAATATGTTTGCAATGATTGTTCCTTTATTCCATTAACAATACCTTAATCCAATGTGATAATATCTATTTGATAGATGATAGACGAAAAAACAGAAATTTTGAGAGCCACTGGGAATTGCAGCACATCACATAACTGTAAAATGATGCTAGGCAGGATGCATGGGTTTCTTCTGCTATAGTTTAGGATTATTTACATTGACAGATTTGGCTATATCACCCTGTAGGTGAGGTATTTGAGGATGTAAGTACATGAAGTTTAGTCTTTGTCTTTTTCTCTGAAAAATCTATCTAGTGGCTTTACATCATCATGTTTATTCTCTTCACAGTTATGGTGTTGTCCATGATTATGGGTTAGTTTCTTCCTACGTTCTTTAGGAGATTTTGGAGTTTCTGAAAGTTGAATAAGTCAGACATATATGCAAGATATTGGTCCAGGCATTTGAGACATAAGAGTAATAAAACATAGATCCTGCTATGCAGAGGATCATAATCTAGTTAAATTCCATGATATTTCAGATAATATGCTGAGGGTTTCACATATTTGATATTATCTAATCTCTTCAAAAATATGCTGATAATATTTATTCCCATTTTATTTGTTAATAGTTTTTATTGTTATTCTATTACAATTATCTCAATTTTCCCCTATTTGCCCTCCTCCACTCAGCCCACCTCCAACTCCCACAGTCATTCCCCACACTGTTGTCTATGTCCATGGGTCATTCATACATGTTCTTTGTCTAGTCTCTTCCCCTTCTTTCCACAATCGTCCCTAGTCCCATTTTAAATACAAAGAAATTGAAACTTTGAAAGATTAATTAATTTGCCTAAAGTCACAATGTTATAGAGCCTGCCTATGTCATTCTGGAATAGCTGTGGGGTTCAATTGTCCACTGACAAGAAGTGGGACCTCCAATGCAAGAATTTGGGGGGAAAAGGGGTTGTTTACTTACAGGCTATACAGTCTCAGAATAATGGTAGATTTCTACTGTTAAATCCTTTAAAACACCCTAAAACTCATAGTCCTGCCCCTCTTTGCCAACCAAGGCTAGTCTCAGAATATACCAGTCAAAGGTACCGTCTTTCTGAAGAACAGTAGTCCATAGCTCAGCATTCCAGGCATCTCTCACTAATCCATGTTTCATTAGGCAGGTCCCTACAATTCCCAGCTCCATCAGCTCTTCCACCGTGTTTTCCAGGCAAGTTTGCCAGTGGGTCTCCTTTTTCTTACTGCAGCCCTTAATCCAAAACTGCATGGCATCTCATTACTCCAAACAGAATAGCACCTCCTTACACATCAGACCTCATGGCTGAATCCATCTACTTCCTTATGGCTCTCCTTCTCATGTCTTCTACCTACTCTCTCTGCCTCAAGGCAGATCAGCACCTGCTTTAAATGCTGAGCCAGAGCTTCCTAAATGACCTCATATTTGGCACTCTGCATTCTGAAAGTGAGACAGAACTTTTACCCAGCTGTCAGTATGCTTCCCTTCAGGAAGGACACAGCTATCAACTTGTCATTGTTTATGAAAAGTACCTTATCTCATATCATCTGCTCTCCTTCCCCCAACCAAGGGCTGTGGGGAATATCTCCTATATTTTGGGGACCCCTCACTCTGTGCCTCGTTTCAACAAAGCTGAAAGTCAGAGATTCTGAAATTCATACACAGGTCCAGTTGACTAAAGCTACTACATTTTACCTCCTTCTGTAGAAAAAGAGAATGAATGCACACAATTATAATAGAAAGAATTAAGATAATGATATAATTAGAATCTATATAAATATGAAAACATTCTGACTTGAGAAAGTTCTTAATATAAGTGGTGACATTTGGGTCGAATTTTTCTGGAAGAAAGGCTTTGCCTGCTAGCCTAGAGAATGATTCAAGTTCAAACTGGAGGAATGGTATCAATAAAACCAAGGAATCATGATATTATTCAGAGAAAAGAGAGATTTCAGTTTGGAATCCTCACAATGGAGAGAAATAGTCAACATTATATTCATATATAGGGCAATTTGAGGAGAGAGAGTTTCAAGGTTATTTATCTTGGACTTTAGAAGGCCATCAAAAATGGTTAGGTGGAAATCATAGTGGAGCCACTGCAGACATGAACCATACGTCTTTGGATATATTAAGGAAAAAATGTTTACCTTGTTCATGATAATCTCTTATTCCTTCTTAAAATTCTACAACTTTTTTTCTTTAGGACTATTTTCTCTGACTCTACTTAACAGTGAAAACCTCACTGTTCATGAAGAACATAATCCTTATTTCAAATTTAAAAAAGCCTAGTTAAAGAACAAGTATAAATGGACATGGGCAACAGGGTTGGGGTTCACTTTGGGAGTGGGTGGTGGGATGGGCAGAGGAGAGCAAACGGGGAAAAATTGGGACATCTGTAATAGAGTAACAATAAAATGTGATTTTAAAAAAGAAGAAGTCATTACAATAAAAAACACTATAGAATAATATTAATGGAATTGCTATTCAATATATTACTTTCAGTTACTTTCTTAAAGAAATATTTTTCCCATTGAATACAATAAAATTTCCTGGTTATAAATCAGCATTTTAACAACTACAATTCCTCACAAATCTTACAGAAAGAAAAATCATCTATTTTTATTCATTGCAATACTAAAAAGCATCAGCTTATAAGCACTAGTAGGAAAGGAGACTCAATGTGAAGTGAGTCAAAAAATTGTGTATAGATTGTGTTTCAAGAATTTCACCCATTCTAACTATTATGGGGTAGTATAGGGCATACAGGTTTTCTGTATATTTAGAAAAGATTACAACTAATTACAGATTTTTAAAGAACATTTAAGCACAAGGAAAAAGATACTTACTTTTCACATCATCATGGATTTGATGACCACATTTATACAAGGCTGAAGACACAACAATCCTTTAGAAACCAAATGTCTTGAAAATCCACTATACTGTTTGCTTATACCTTTACAATGTATTAGATAACCTATTAATCATATCTTTATTATTTACATATAAAATATGCCTGAGGACAATGTAATCATTTATGAAGGCAGTTTGTTTACCTTCCCTATGAGTTTGTGTTTATTAACTAAATATGTTACAGTGGAATGATTCTGAAAGGCATAGTAAATTCATCATACAGTTGAACTTCATGACTTTGTGAAAGTCGCGTGTTCGGGTTCACGTAAACCATTAGTTGTTCTGATGGTAGCAGGTGCCAAAGGCCTGGACGGAATTGACAGTGGCAGAAAAAGCAGATGTTTTTGTTATTGAGAGTCAATTTGATTATAAAAATTGATCAGTTCCCTTTACTTCCTGCTTTTATATACCTGAGATATCTTGACTTAGTGAAAATTTTAGACTTTAATTAGATATTATAGTTATAAGAAATGGAATAGAACAAATGTCTGCCAGGATTGGAACAAACCATTCTGTTTTGCACACCAGTTGTTTGATTTGGGAGTTTTATTTGGCAGATATAGGCTGGCAAACAGAAATGATTTAGTTTAACTGTAAAAAGATAAAAGTAGGTTCGGGTAGCAATTTAAATTTAAAAGCAAATTCATAGTAAAGGCCTTTGTCTAGCTCCTCGTGCCGTGTCACTGGAGCGCATATGGCTCTTTGTGTCAGCGGCCCTGTAACAAAGCCGGTGTTTATTCTGGCTGACACTTAGGGGAAAAAATGTGAGCTGCACAGTAAAAGCACTGGAGACCATTTCGAGACATTAATTATAAATGTACAGTTCTAGGAATATTTTTGTTCAAAACTTTCTAGGAAGATATTCAACTTATGTTAAAAAAAGGAAGTTACCATCTAAGATTCCTTTATTTTGCAAATAAAAGGACAATGCTTTCACTAAAATATATATTGAGGCAAAAATCCCATTAGTACTGTAATCAGGCAAAATATTATCCAGCTTGGGAATACTACAACACATCAGGATTATAGTTTCTAGCATTTTGATACATAGTAATGATTTTGGTGTGAAAGAATATATTACTCTAAGAAAGAAAAATATATATTACTTTGGTTGCATCCAAACTTGAAAGTGTTTCTCATTTTAAATTATCCATCTTTTTTCAATTTAGAAAGAATTTGGTTCAGTTGAGTCTTATTTTTGCAATATCTTAAGATTTTAAAATATCACCCTGTTTTGAAATGTAAATTAGCACACATTGGTAGGAGAGAAATGGATTACAAGTTATATATGGGCCAAAACTCTAATATCCAAGCCATATGGTTCTAATCCAAATTCGAGTATGTCTTTTTTAGTGGAAATAATTGGATTTACTCTGAATCATTGAGACATTACCAATTTAGAGTTTTAGGGAACTTAGAAAGTATCTCCATCTAGATGAGGAAATAGAAAGTTAAGCCATTTCCTTCCTGCCAAACAGTTAATAGAAGGCATAAGTACAACAATCTATCACAAAAGAGACAATATAACACCCTCTTCTACAACTCTTCCCAACTTTGTGGAATACATGCCTCAATTTCATAAATGATGCATAGAATCAATAGTCTGGAGAGAATAAAAGACATATCTCAAAGATAAGTTATTCCACCTGCAAATAAAACCAGAACAAATAACTATTAACCATTTCTTCTCATGAAGCAAAAATAATCTTTTACAGACTCTCTTCAGTGGGCCATCCTAGAAAATAATTCAAGTTACTTTTCCCTTAAGCACCCACATATTCACTGTGATATGGAGTTTAAAGAGGTCAAAGGACACTTGCCCATATTTAGAGTTTGATGTACATGATACAGGATTTTTAGGCTTTATACTATGTTAAGTTGCAACTTCTACTGAAGTCCAGTAGACTTAAATATGACTTGGATTATATAATAACAATGAATAGCTGACAATATTTAGGAGGGCCTAAACATCATATATTTAGGTTATAGGGTTATAAAAACATTTATTTTCTCTTGCTAATAATTGCTCACCTGGCAGGTTATCTGCAGTCATTTTGATGTCAGGCCAGCCCTGTTGTCCAGTGGACCATACTGACATACAAATCTTAGAAAAAATGTTAATGAAGTTAAATATGTGAAAATCAAAATGAAATTCAAGAGTGCATTTCAAAATCAAATAGAGGAAACTTCCTCTTGAAACTAGAAAAATCTAATTCCCAACTCCTCTGAAAAATAACTTCAAAACAACTAGGAAAGCAGGAGACAGAAGCATATATTATTCTTTTTGACAAAACTAGGACATGACTATCACCTCAAACTACAATTGATGGAGAAGTGCTGCTTATTAAACAGAAGGAAAATGAACAGAGATATATGAGGATATATCTCATATATATGAGCCTGTGGCTGCAAATCTCAACGTGGCAGAGCAGAGTTCTCCAAAAAAAGGTTCACACTAAAGAGCAGATCAAGCACACTGCAGCTGCGAGTAACGGAATGGGTGTGTGTGTTAGTGGTGGTAGCCAGCACCTACACTGACATAAAAAGAATCACAGATATTAGGCTGGAACCATATTTTCAGAAGTGTTGTGATAGTGATGTCGAGTAAGAGAGAGAAATTCTGCCTTGGGAAGAAGTTCACAACGGCCAACATAAGGAATATGTCATTGGCCCCTTCTCTACCTACATCTATAAACAACTTGTTCAGGGAAATTTATTAAAAAATGAATAACTAAAAAAATGAGCACAGGCACTATAGAGGAATAATCAACAGGAAAGTAGTGCAATATCTACAAAAAGACATTGCAAGGGAAAATGTAAGAGAGAACAAGAGACAATGGTAGATGAAAGACACACTCCAGAAAAATGTTGCCATAGAGCAGACAAAAATTGCAACAAAAACATTGCTCTGAGTTAAATAAATAAATAAAAACCTCAATAAAGTAGTTGTCTTTATAAACTAAGAGCCTGAAACAGTTGTACAAACTTAGGATTTAAAATTAAAGCTAACCATGAACTGGTGGTAATCGGATGAGCAGTGTATCAGAAAAAATGTGTGATATGGTGAAGCCCATAGTGAAAGCAGTTCCAGTAAAATGCCCATTTCTGAATAAAATAAAATAATAAAATAAAATAAACAGTAAAGGCACAGTAGGTAGGAGATAAAAGTTTTAAAATAAAATGAAAGTAAATGAGGGCTTTAAAAAGATTGGAGAAAATGTTTCTACAGTAAAAAAACAACTCATATTTTATGTTCATAAAGATGAGAAACAGAAAAAATGTTTCCAAACATTTTAGAAAATCTTAACCTATAAATTAAAATGGCATATTTTATCCTAAAAAGAGGAGATACAAAACAAGCAATACTCAGATACGGGCCAGTGAAATAATGAGCAACAACAAAGTCAGTCCCTGGCATGCCAAGTGAAAATGAAAAACCACCACCATCCCCTAAACACTTATTGGGCCAATGAGGCAATGAAATTAATAATTTTAAAGTATTTAGAAAAATAATAACATAAGCTTACACGTCAGAACTCTGTGATCAATGAAAGAATGCTCAAATGAAAATTTTTGCTTTAAATATTTATATTGATATACAAGTAAGATCTAAAAGTAAAGTAAGTTAAAATAATAAACCTGAAAGATTATGAAGCAGGTAATTATAAGAAAGCAGAGATTAATATAATGTAGAAAAATAATTCAATAATGAAACTAATAGTTTTTCCTTTCAAAAGAACCAATAAATTATAAACATTTAGCCAACCTAATGAAAAATAAACTGACAAAAATACATATATATGAAATAATAGATGGGACTAAAAGAAAATTGAAAGAGTGAATTAATACAAATAAGCATTATTTAAATGCAAATTCAGAAAAAATCTAATCAGAAAAATAAACATTGAAAAAAAAGATTTTTGGTCAATGAATGAGCTTCTCTCAGATGAGTTCTACTCCATGTGAGTTTCACAGTAAAATTATACCAAAGCTTTAAAAGTCAAAACTCAAATGGCTTTGCAGGATATACAGAAAAAATATACTTTCATAAGTGACATAATGTTCATGCAACTGATATAACTAGCATCCAAGAGGGTATAAAATAATCATATAAGATTAATATTGGTATAAAATTCCAAATAGAGTACTAACAAATAGAATTTAACAGTACAGTTAAATTATTACCTGAAGATGTACCTCAAGAGAGATCACATTTTATCAAAGAAACAAACATAAATCTATAAAAGAACTATAAGAATTTATACTAGATTTGAAAATTAATCTCAAAGTGGTAAAATTCTTTCTACCTATGAAAAATTTCAGAAGACATAAGATAAAAATTGATAACTATAAATACATAAACAATTAAAATATTTCGCATAGGAAAATACATAATAAAGTCAAAGAAAAACATTCTAAATTAAATAACACACAAGAATCTTAATTTTATTTTATTTATTTTTTTTTTTTTTAAGATTTTTTTTTTTATTTATTTTTATTTTTAGAGGGGGAAGGGAGGGAGAAAGAGAGAGAGAGAAACATCAATGTGCGGTTGCTGGGGGACATGGCCTGCAACCCAGGCATGTGCCCTGACTGGGAATCGAACCTGCGATGCTTTGGTTCGCAGCCCGTGCTCAATCCACTGAGCTACACCAGCCAGGGCAGAATCTTAATTTTATTAATATGAAGTCTAGAATATCAATAAGACAAAGAGCAACAACACAATAAAATATTTTGTACCTAGTAAAATGAAAAGAAGCACAAATAATCATATAAAAATTGACTTAAAATCACTTGCAATGAGATAAGTACAAAATAAAATTTTAAGAACTATTCTTCATCTACAGTTTGGCCAAGCTCAAAGATCTGCCCTGAGAGGTTACAATCTCTTTAAAGAGCACTGTATTTAAAATTTAAAATGGATGTGCCCTTTGACAAAGTGATTCTTTGACTAGTAGAAATTTATCTAAGGTTATATTCACATATTTATAAAGCAATCTTCAACCTTTGAGATTCATGTAACATTGTAGCAGTTCAGGAAACATCCCTTTAAATAAATGTTTTTTCCTCTTTCATGAATTATCCTGAAACACTGACTAATAAGAGTTGTTATGAAAGGAAAGTGTGATACCATGTGTCTGAGTTTCCTAGAAACAGAAAATGAAGCAGAAAGTGTAAGGGTTTTTTGGGGGGTGGGGGTCACATGGGGGATCAATATCTGTAAAGAAGTGAAGGAAATAGAATTGGGCAGAGGCAGAAATTGCAGTCTAGTCATAGAAATGACAGAGATGTTACCTGACCCCACAGGAAGTTGTGTAACTGAGATGGCCCTTTTGATTGCCTCATCTTGAAGCAAGGGGACTGGGCTGTGTCTTCAAAGCCCTAGCCTCAACAGTCATTAGGTGCAGGCTGCCCCCAGCAGGAGCTATGATGAGGAGCAAAGTAGAGATCTTCAGCTGAGGGCAATACTTGAGACAGCTTTCAGCAGCCAAGACTCCTAGCAGCTTGTGAGATTGAAGGTCTCCATCCTGCAAGGGGAAGGGAGTGAGGGGTGGAGATCCAACACACACATCTGCTATGCTGGCAGATAGTAGAAAGGGGGTTTTCTTTTCACTATGTCTTTCTATAACTTTTCAATTTTTTATTGGTATCACAATGTTTTTGTAAACAAACACCTATTCAAAAAAAAAAAAATTGAAAAGAGCAACCACAAAACAAATGCAATGTGTGACTGAGATAATTGTCAGCCAGAGAGATTTATAAAAAATCATCGGCAAAGACCATTTTTCCCAAGCCGTTCAACAGTCCTATTGTCTGTGCAAAATCATGGTGGGGAAGAAGATGGGGTGTTCTATTCAATAACAAGCAGACCATCATCTGAATGAAGTCCTGTTTGAATGACAAACAGTCTGTTTACCTCATTAGGTCGGACAATCTGGGCTTCAGCTTACACAAGACCGTAATCTCAAGAACAATAAATTCAACCATTCCTCATATCTCGCTCAGCTGTGGCCACTGACCAATTTGCTGGCTCTTCTAATCAGTAATAATCTTTGCCATACTTCTTGTTATTGCTTCTTCCTGACTCGCCCACTTCACTGCCTACGTTTCTCCAATGCTTCTGTCTGCATTCCTCAAATTCTTATTTCGGCCTATCTATGCAAAAACTCCCTTTTATTTTTAATCTTTTCAAGAAACATTCCTTTTATCTCCTTAAACTTAATAGGAACCCTCCCTCCTTTAAAACTCCCTCACTGCTCCAGCAGGTTACTGCTCTTTTTGCATATGTAAAACACGGAAGCGAATACAACTGTGCAACCAAATAAATTGCCCAGCAAAATGAATGTCTCATTTCCCCAATTGTCCCTTTTGTGGAGGAGTCCATCTAAACCATTGATTTTCCACTTGTGTAAAACCCTTCATCCTCTTTTGAGCTTTAAGTTAGTTATCCAGCTATACCATCTCCTAACGCACTGGTTCTTTCTCCAAAATCCTAGACAGCCTAAATGATAGTATGGTGAACTAAATGTACGCTAGTGCAAAAATGCCAATCTCAAGAGAAAAAAGGGAGGGCAGAGAGGGCAATCTCTATTCCTGATTTTATAGTTCATGGATTGAATTTCTTAAGAAGTTTAACTATCTTCCCAGACCTTGGATTCCATAAAAAATATTGTATTCTTTCCAGTAAAATAATTTTAGTTTTTGAGAAGAAAATGTACCCTAGTGAAAAATGCACTGGCATTTTGGGAGTCAAAGTACAAACTTTGTTCATTTTTTTTTTTTACTTCAATCATCTGGAGCAAGTTTCTTTTTTTCTTTAAATCTCAGATTTTCATTAACAGCCCCTTTCAGGACTGTATGTACGGTGCACAGGACTTTGAAGTGACCAGGTTCTTTCTCCTTGTTCTGATACTTCATTATTTGTTTCACCTTAGGAAAGTCACTTAACCACCAAAAGCCTTAATTTCCTCCTCCTGGGAATGACCATACTGTTCAAAGTGATTGATTTAATGATTTAAGACAGTGATAACTGATGTGCAATCAGAACTTTGGCATGTGATTACAGAAAATCGTTTAGCCTTGTTAGATTTCATGTATTAGATAATTTGTTTACATACTATTTTTTAATTTTTTAAATTATGTTTCTATTGTAGTTGATATTTAATATTTTATTAGTTTGGGGTATACAAAAGAGTAATTAGGTATTTATACGCCTTGCAAAGTGATCACCCTGATAAGTCCAGTACCCATCTGAACACTTTTTCCAAAGGAGAGAAGTCCTTTAAATAAGACCTGATAGGGACCCCATTTCGAAAACTAACATTTATCACTATAGTATAATGTCATAGCTTACAATTGCTATTAAATGATGCCAGAAATTATGTTGGGCTATAGTATGCATTAAGAAATTGGCAGTTTGTTAACTATTATTCCATAAGATCATATAGTTCAAATAGTACAATAACATACTTCTCTCAATTCTTGAAGCAGTAAACACCACTAAACATAATTGAATTATTCTCTGCATTGAATCTCTAGCATATTAATAAATTATAATTTATTGAAGAATGTTTCCTATAAAATGAAGTATATTTGCTGCTCTCTTAGCTCAAAGATTTCACTCTTCTGACTTCCTATAGAAATATTAGGATGAAGTGAAAGTGGATACATGTATATATTTTTAATCTCTGAAATGATATCAAATACATAAATATATAAATATGTCTACCTATAAATATATATCTGTCATTAATATAAACATAAAAAATTGATTTCTGTTTTTTTCTGGAACCATGCAAAATTTAAAAAAATATTAACACTATGTAAAAACCAAGTATATGAGGTCTGTCCAGAAAAAGTCCATCCAGTGTTAATATAATGAGAACAATATGCATGACATTGATGTAACCTGGCAGCCAACCAAGGAAAGTGGACTGGAATGGAAATTTCTACCCATGTCCTTTTAAGCCCCATTCAAAAATCTGCATTGTTAACACATGTATATTTAAAAATATTAGCAAACTCTTTATCTTACTTGAATCTATTTCAATTATTTAACTGATCCATCAAAGCTTTATTATTCACTAACCATAGAGTAGCTAACATTTATGTATCTTAACAGTCATTCAGGTTGCTTGTAGATGTTTTATTAAATAATAAGGATTGCATTGCATTTAATCCAATGAAAAGGTACTGTAATTAAGTGGCATATTGCTGCAGTATAGGGAAGTATTTTAAACCTTAATTACTTCTTTTTGCTTTCTGCTGCAGATCATCAGTTAAGAGAGTCTGGCACACACACTTAAAAAAAAAAAAAAGGTAGAAGAGCATATAGTTGAAGAACCAAAATGTTAATAGTGAAGTTTCTTAATTTTATAGATACTTGAAATATGAAATGTCTGTTTTTTTAAATAAAGTTCTAAATTAATGGCTCAAAAGAGGCTTAATTCATGAGAAAGAAACCTCAGATGCAAAAAAAAAAAAAAAAGAAAGAAAAAAAACCTTATTCTTTTAAGCCCCAGAGAAATGTAGTGCATTTATCAGCTTTGAGTGGATATCATTGTGTTTATAACAGAGTGGAGGCACCATGCAATTTTGCTTCTGAAATTGGTTTATATAGATGACTGGCTGCTGTGAAGTGTGTGTCAGAGTTCCATGCAGCTGTTATGAAGTAGTACAATTGTCATCGCTTCTTACATGGTTGTTGAGAAGAGCTTGAGAGCCCAGCTCAGTCAGCTGTTGAATAGATAACCCAACACAGTTAACGTGGCATACATTGTAAAGAATTACATGCCTGCTACAATGAGCTTTGGGCCTTTGGTCTAGATAATAATCCTGGTGGGTATACCACGTGTAGTGGCTGTCTGATCACTCAGATATAACTGACGAAACATAAAGAAAAATGTCAGTCGACTGAAAGAAAAATGCCGCTGCAAGTTTGTTTAAGGTTCATGTAAACGGCTATGTGTATTTTTTAACCCCAAGTCTGCCAAGAACTTGACTGCCAACTTCAATGTCTTACTCTGAAATATAAGGTCTGGAGATGATTACCTATTTAAGACTGCATTTAAATATGTTTTTGTGCATGAAAGCCCTGTCTCTCACTTTTGGTTATAGAGATGAGTATTTACGTTTCATAGAAAACAAAGCCTTTTTGAAAAACAACCTAGATGTACAATGTATAAATGAAACAATGCCAGAAATGATAATTATTGGCAACTTTTGAGTAACTATGCCATTTTATTTTATATTCTAAAAGCAATCAGGATGGCGATGTAGACATTTTGGGTGATTATCAATTACAATGAAACAAAAAAGTGGGAAGAAATACCACTATTTGCCACTTAAGTTTAGACACAAACACTGGGATAGTTAACATGTTAAACTGATCTGCTTGAAACTCAGAAGGGATGAAAACAAATAAAGTCATAGGATTTCCAACTTAAAGCTTCTGTTTTTTTTGCACTCCCTAACTTGTGTTTCTGGACTTGGTTGTCACAGTCCATATGGCATGTCACAAACAAGGCTGGAGCTATGGCTGCCTTGACTCCTGTGCTCACTGGGAGGATTTACAGATATAACATCTGTTTATACTCCGTGAATTTTTTTTCATATTTGGTAATTTATATCTCCAAAACTCATAAGCTCATCTCCTTAGCCTCAATAAGTAGCCAATTTCCCAGCAAATAATGCAACTAAAAAATAAAGAAAATAAAATCCTGCTTTTGTTTTAGTGACCCACATAAGAGTAAACTGAGTTTTCACAACTTAAGCTAACTTCAGGGTCTTATTATTTATAACTAGATTTCACAAATGTGTATTCAGAGTTTTCTTTCAAAAATCACTTAATTAAGGATTTAAATGTTAGTAGTAAATTCCCAAAACGAGAAAATTCATTTAGCCATTTCTCCCAGTTTCACATTCTTCAGGTCAGAAAGAACTTTGTCTTTTAGTTCAGCTTTTTACAGGAAGCATGAGTCACATTTAAACTTGTATGGCTGATTTTTTTATAACAATAGTAATAGCTTTAACTACCTGAGGGAGCTTTTTAAAAATATATCATAACCATTAAAAACATGTTTGCTTTAACTCTTATTTTCAGTACCTAGTTTCTGGGGATATTTTCTGATGATCACATTCCTTAGTGTTTCTCAAAATACAGTCCAGGTACCAACTTCATCAGTGTCCTGATACAAAATTGTGAAGATTTGGGCTTAATAAGCTGCTTCATTTTTCAAGGTCCTCCATACACACATTAGACATCAAAGAATTTCCCTTACATGACTATTAAAGCATAGTATTAACTTGCAAAAATATTTGTAAACCCACTAGAATACACGGTAATTTTTTGTGATGAGTATATTTTATGAGTAAAAGAATATTTTGTCATTAAGACTATCCCAAAATGATCAACTCACATCTACTTAACTTCAGTTAATTGTGTCTTTAAGTTATGACCTTCTCCCAAGTATTTTCCTCTCAAAAATAAACTTTTCAAATGTTATTTTTGTTTATTGCTGGAAGACTGTAAAGCACAAGAGTGGCCAAACAATAAACAAATGATACTGTTCTCAGTCCCCTCTTCTATGGTGTGAATTTAAAATTTCCAAAATAGAAATACTTGGATATTTTGTGTTACAAAAATTGAAATGAGAAAGCTTTAGCATGGCCACAAAATACTTTCAATTTCTCGCATCAAATGTGAATCTTTCCCAAGTCCTGGGATCTAAGCTGGCCTTTGATTCAGTTTTAACCAATGGCATGAGGACAAAATGACTTTATGTAACTTCTGAGCCTAAGCCTCCAAAGTCTTAAAGTTTCCAGGCCCGACTTGAAACTGCCTCTCTGGATGTAACCTGGACTACCCTGGTAGAAAGTTACATAAAGAAGATTCTAGGCATTGTATTTTGCAGGCCAAGTTACCACCAGACTCAGGTGAGGCTATCTTGGAATATTATTTTCTGGTCAATCCTCTGAGTAATCCTGATTTCACACCAGTAACACCAAACAAGAGCAGAAAAGCTATCCAGCTGAAGCAGACTAAAATATAGTCATGAATAAATAAATGGTTCTTATTTTGACCTACTAAGTTTTGCTGCGGTTTGTTGCATGACAAGGTAACTAGAAGAGATGATGCTTATTCTGATGATAATTTTTCTTTGAAAAATATTTTTGTATACACTGGACAGATGGCTCAGCTGGCTGAGCCTCATTCCCTACACCAAAAAGTTGCAGGTTCAGTCTCCAGCCAGGGCCCATACTTGCAGGTTCGATCTCCAGTTGGAGCGCATATGAAAAGCAATGGATCAATGGGTCTCTCCTACATTGATATTTCTCCCTCTCTCCACCCTTCCTCCCTCTAAAAGTAAATTCAATAAACATATCCTCAGGTGAGAACTTTTTAAAAATTGCCATTTCAAAAATATTTTGTTTGCATTAATGGCACCATGATAATCATGATAATAGCAATTTTATCTCAAATATTAACTCACATGTTAACAACTCATTCTAAATGCAAGAACTTAAACATGGGTATAGTGACAGAATCCTAAATATTTGTCTCAAAAATGTATTATTTCTGTCTCAAAATATAACACAAAATGTTTTCAAATAAGCCATCTGAATAATAATTATTTTTTTATTTACTCTGTTGAAAAAATACTTGTTTTTGCTTTGTATAAATAAAAGTTTTTTTCAATATGAATAATTAACTTTTAAAAATATATTGGTTATGTTTACTTACTTAGAGAAAGAAAATGTATTCTTCCTTTGATGTAATAGAATTGTTCATTGACTCAACTTGATAGTTCCTTCAAAAGCTATATTTTTTTAATATACTAGAACCAGTCAGAACCAACCAGTAATGAAGAAGTGACACTTTAAATATTTATTCTTATTTTTTTAAATCTATTTCAATGTTATGTTTTGGCTGACCCTAAAGCTAGTCAACAAATTGTTAAAACATGCCACTCAGTACTAAATGCATAGATTTTGACAGTGATTTTTATAGAGATATTTCATGTATTCAAGCCTGGTTGAATTTTTGAGCAGTCGTACTAGGTTATAGTCTAAAAGTATAATGCATTTCTGTCTTCCCTTTGAGACAGATGTATTGGACATTTATGATTTTGAGTTTTCCCTTTCCTTCACACATCACTTCTTTTGAAGACTGAGAAAAAAAATGGGGAAGTCTCCACTTGAGATTCTAAGCTGGAATCATTGCCAGAATTTTGTTTCAATGGAAGATGCTTAGCGACATCCTGCTCAAGATGTATACATTCTTGTATAAGAGACCAAGTTCATAATTTGGAACACACTATGTGATGTAAACACACTTCTGACAAAATAAGCAAGCAAAAAGACAAATTCAGAAAACAAGAAGGCAACAATTAAAAAAACACAACAAATTATTTAGCAAATCTATGGCAATCTTCAGATTAATTTTAACAATTAATAAAACAGATTTTTGGAAAAACAGTTATTGAGAAATAAGCATTTATTCAAGTTTTCTTTGGCCTGGATTTTCTTAGACTTCCTCATTCATTAAAAAATATTTAATAATAATCATATTTGCAACTGCCCAAGTTTATGTAAGAATGTAATTGCAATATGTATATTCTGAGTTTATTAATATAATTGGAAAATTAATAAATTATATATTTTTAATACGTAGGTAATTCTGAAATACAAAACCTGTCATATAATTTATATGGCTAAAATACAAAATACATGAGTGTCTGAGAGGGAAAAATAGAAAGTCTTTGGTTCTCAGGCCTAGTATTACACAACTGCAGAGTCATCTATGCTTCAGGGAGTATATGTTAAAAACTTAAAATTAGAATAAATCACAAGTTAGATAAAGAAGATTATTACCTTCCAGATCAATTTCCAAACACCAGTTAATTTCAAAGCACTCACTCCAGTTGGTGTGTGATTCTCAGCTTCCTCACTCTCAAAGTAGGCCCTTGCTGTGATCCCAGCAGGAAGTCCAAGTTCAGTAGTACATTTAGGATCAACCTCCTAAGCCCAGGAGATGCTAGGGATTGCTCAAATACAAAACATTTATTTGGAAAAGGCTTTTTAAATATGCAAGTATTGTTTGTAATTTGGCTTCTCATAGAATATTATCATATACAACCCTGAGATTTGCTGAGATTAGACTTTGACTCCCAGATTTTTTACACTCAGTTTTCCTGAGCTTAATATTTCTGCCTTGACACTAAAATAAAATAGTGTGAATTATTTTGAGGCAGCTAAACAATTTTTTTCACTAAAATTTTGTCCTATTATGGATATACTGATAGTAATTCTCATGACCATTTGACATACATTTTCAATAACTCATGTTTTGATGAACTTGTAATATCATCTGGTTATATGAAAGCATAGGTACGTTCACTAATTTGCTAGTTCAACATGTTTACTGGGCAACTACTACATGCCAGACTCTCTTCTAAGCTAAGGAGACAGTAGTGAACAAAACAGACAATGTTCCTGTTATCAGTGTATTTAGGTTCAAGTGGGGAAAGTCATCATTAAAAGTATGCAATAAGTAAGTATAGATGTGTACACATACACACATGTAAACTCAGGCACTGATGAAGAAAAAATCATGACAGCAACTAAAGAGTGTATAAAGAGAAAACTTATTTTTGATAGTATATTCAGAGGTCTCTCTACTAAGGATTTGAAAATTTCCCACAGGCCTGAATAAAATGAGAAAATGAGCCAAGGAAATATCAGGGGAAGTAGCATCCACTCAGAGACCTTAAAAGGAGAACTTAGTAGAGGTTTCCAGGAACAAAGACAGGTAAAGCCGACAGGACTGCAAGAATATTAGGTTTTGCTGGTTGCTTTAAAGGAAAAAAAAATTCCATTTTAATTTTAATTAAATTTGTCATAAATTTTGTTCTTCAGCCTCACTTCAATCAGATATATTTACGTAGCATTCTCTTCTCAATCACTTACACGTCTTGCACATACTTCTGTAGTTATAAACTTCAAAACTGCACATTACACTGCCAATGGCCTAAGCTCTGAGTATGAGGACAGTCAAAATGTTTCATCTAGATGTCTATGTGTTACAGAACCCTGCCTATGCTGTTCTGGAACAGCCATGAGGCTCCATTGCCCACTGCCAAGGAATGGGGCTCCTAATGTAACAGTTTGGGGAAATAGGAAAGGTGTTTATTTACAGGTTATACAGATTCAGAATAATGACATATTTCTGCTGTTAAATCCCACTCCCTTTAAAACACCCAAAACATATAGTCCTGCCCCTCTTTGCCAACCCAAACCAGTCTCAGAATATGCCTGTCAGAGGTACCATCTTTCAGAATTCTGTGGCTTAGCATTTCCAGTCACAGTTCAGCATTCCAGGCATCTCCCACTAATCTGCGCTTGGTTAGGCAGGTCTCTGCAATTCCCAGCTCCATCAGCTCTGCCACTGTGTTCTCCAGGTAGGTTTCCCAGCAGGTCCCCTCTTTCTTACTCCAGCTCTTAATCCAAAACCACATAGCACCTCCTTACACACCAGACCTCATGGCCAAATACCCCTACCCCATGGTCCCTTCCTCACAGCTGCCTCCATCTCTCTCAGCCCACATGACTGCTGCTCACTACTGACTACGGCCAACAGAGTAGCCCTTCCACACCCTTTCCAACTGCATGGATGCTACTCTTGGCTATCCACCCTTATTTTTAAATGCTGACCTGGAGCTTCCTATGTGACCTCATATCCGGCCTGTCCTACATTTGTGCTACCTTTGCCAGTCCCCCCTTATCTTTTACCTTCTTTCAGCTGCCATCTTTAGTTAAGGCAAAAGTCTTCCATGGCGAACAGACATCATGGCGGGCCACCTCCCCTGGCTATGTCACAAGTCACTGAATGCTCTGAAGGTCACTACACCTTTCACCTGGGGCGGCAACACAGCTATCAATTAGCTATCAACTGGCTATCAACTTGCCATAGTTATGCGAAGTATCTTAAGCACAGTATCATTCACTTCCCTCACCCTGCAACCATGGACTGCAGGGAATATTTTCAGGGACCCATGCTTTGCACCCCATTTCAAATGCATACACCCTATTGGCCTCACTCTTTTTCTCAGTGTGTCTGGGACATAATCACTCACCACAGCCTGAGACCTCATTTTGCCAAATCTACTTTTCTATCTCAATTTATTCATTCTGTCTTTCCCCTTTAGACACATTATTATAGAAATCCCTTGTTGGTCTCTCTTTGGCCATTTTCTATTTATTGATGTTATTGGTGCATGATGGTTTAAATTTCAGCCCTGTTCTTAAAGGTTCTGGGTTCTTGCTCTGCAAACTGTTGTCATCATAGGGATCTTCCTTTCGTCGCATAATTGTTGATGGATCCTGGAGCAATACTTGTTCTTTCCCAGGACTGAGGATGTTCCAATGAAGTCTCTTCATTGATTTCAGACTTCTATCCATTTCGTATACACTGAACGTCTTGCACCAGGTTTATTTAATCTGACTCTTCATTTTCACATAATCTCCAGAGGATTCATATACATACTCAATTTTGAGAAGCAATGAAATGCATGGCCTCACAGCAGAGTTTCTCCTAATTATACAGTCTTGCACCTCTTAACCATGGGGTGCCTTCTGAGAAATGCCTCCTTAAGAGATCCTGTCATTGTGCAAACACCATAGAGTGCTCTTCCACAAACCTAGATGATATGGCCTCCTGCACACACCTAGGCAACATGCTGTAGCTGACTGCTCTGTAGGGGAGGAAAAATAATTTTTTCTCCACCTTTCTTTGCTCTTAGCTAACACATCCTTGCAATAAAAGACAGATTAACCAGAGGAAAATAAAAATTTAATAATATATATACTTCCTTTATACATGAGAGAGACTTGGATAATTCGGTAACTCACCAAAATTCTGAAGCTGTCACCTGAAATATCATCTTTAGCTGAAGAGAGAATATGTTGGCTATGGGAGTAGTCAGTTAGGGAGGATTCCAGGAATAGTACAGTAAACAACAGTAAGGTTGTTATGCAAATTTAGGCCTTTGCCTTCTTCATTGATAAAATGTTCTAGAAATGAATTTAATCTCCTATTCCTGTTACAGAGAGGGAGACACCCTTACAAATGGTGATTTCTTTTACAAATGTAAATATTTTTACAAAGCATGACTTCTACCTGGTTTTCCAAGCTTCTCCCCTGTTGTTTCTTAAAATAAACCAGCATCAGATAATCCTTGTGCCTAATAGACCTATTTTTGGGTGATAAATTCTGCTCCCCTATGGCTCCCCAGGCTACAAAGTTGTATAGCTTGTTACTGAACTGGATACTGTAGGATGATTGTAACATAACAGCAAATATTTGTGTCATGCTTTGCTCTGTAACATTAAGACAGCTGTAACATCACTTAGCAATAGCAATTTTTCAGCTTCACTATAATCTCATGGGCCACCATCATACATGCAGCAGTGAAAAAATTGTCATTATGTGACACATGACTATAAGGCTGTTTAAAAATAGTCTCCAAGAGATCAGGGTGTAACTTATTCTCCTCAGAAGAGGAACATAGCAGCCAACACCACACTGTATTGTAATTACCCTACCAAATTTGATTATTTTTGTTGTATACTCAAACTAATGCTCATTTACTTTCTGGCCCTAAAAGATACTCCCATCTCATCTTGTACATTTCCTAACCAGTCCTAGAATCAGTTATTTCTCCAAGGTCCCTGGTTCCTTTTATGTGGAGAATATTATCAGAAACCACAATAGGGCACTAGGTTTGATATTGAGGTACCATTACTTCTAAGCTCTCCAGATAACAAAACAGAAAATATATTGTGTATACTAACCCACCCCCATACACACACACAAATATTTCTATATAACCATTTACACCTAGATTCAGAGTTCATAATGATGTCTCCAATTCTACATTAAAATTTGGCTTATTCTAGCTTTTCCCCCTTGCTTACTTGTACATTCCACTACAACAATGGGGAATATGGCTCCTACAACATGCTATCCATTTACTTAATTATCCCCAGCATATGTGCATAGAAATAACACAATTATTAACCATACCCCAGAGGGAAACAATTTTATTAACTATAGTATAGTGTTAATTACCCAGATTATGTATATTATAAATATTTTCACCTACATCGTATCTGTGAGGAATACTCAGTATCCATGGTCCTCACACACATATGATATCAGTAGGACACATAACCCTACACATTTCTTTAGCAACCTCACTTCATTAAAAACACTGACCTACTAGAAAGCCAACACCAATACAATAAATAAAACTCCCTCTAAGAAAACATAGGCAAATTTTGCAAAATGGGATTGCTTCTGCTGGTATTGCTACACACGTGACCAGAACAATTTTTGTACTCCGCAGTGCTCTACACCTCTCCTGTGCTGCATTCTCTAGTGGTTCTGAGAACACTCAGAGTATATTCTTTTAAAAGAACTGAGCCTAGTGGTTGAGTCTTTAATTCACGGGGGGGAGTCTGACTAGGTAGTAAAATATATTTTCAAAATATGTGAAAATGTTTTCTTAAACAATTTTTATATGGTGAGATAAATACATCAAATTACTAAAAAGAGGCTGTGAGGGTGATTTTGGCAGCTCATTCAAAGAAGATGTGTTTTATACTTAGGACTTAAGGGAAATTTACCTCATAGAGCAGAAAATATGTGCTTTTGTAACCTTGTATGATTTCTAGGTAATTTTATTCTACTTCACAGTTAAAGCTCCTGTCATAATGAACTGATAACAGTGACTCTTGAAAATGAATACCTGAACACTGGGTTTCAGTGTATTTTAATTATGTTCAATATTAAGGAATTTATAGTGACATATAACAATGATTTTATCAGAGTACAACTTTTAAAACTTTGTGCATAAAACATCTATTAATATTTTGTCTTTTAGGGGGCAAATCAGTGCAAGTGAACGCACACAGGTGAAGACTTATGTTCAGAAATAGCACATTATTACTTCTAACTCATCTAATTGGCTGGAGATATTGCCCAAGATGAGCAAATACTGCACTCGCAAGAGGAGACATTCTGAGTCTTGAGGGGGCAACAATTTGCAGAGGGACAAACTGTATAGACATTTCAAAGTTTCTTGTGATTCTGAGTACATATTTATTTCTACTTTTTTATTATACCTCTTATTTCTATTCTACTCCTATTAATTGGGGAATCTCATAGAAGAACATGATTCCTATGGTTAAACCTGTAAATTAAATACTTTCTAACTCAAATCAAGAGCACCTTGGTTCTCCATATCTATAGATTCAATGGCATGTAAATTTGAATATCCCAGGCTTCCTCATCATGTCTAAAACTGAACATTGAGCTTATTTTATACACCATGAATTTATCAGATTATTTCTCTAGAACTCAGCCTTCTATATTTGACACTTAGGATAGACATCTAAAAGTCATCCTTGATACTTCTTCCCACTTTTTTCCCGATAGACAATAATTTCAGTTGATGGTGCCAAACGACAGAGGTTTGTTTACCTATGCTCATCAAGTCCAATTAAATGTGAACAGAGTTAGTAGCAAAACAAAGGTTTAGTTAAAGAAATTCCATCAAACTCAGAATCACAGGTGAGCTATCGATCTAAGATCTGGCTCCCACATAGCTGCCAGGGGTTGGTGTTATTTAGGGAGAAAATCATTAATAGAGAGTTACGATGATGGTCTCTAGTACGTACTTGGTCAGCACTAAGGGAGGGGGTAGTTAATCACTGCATCTGCTCTTGATGTCAGCCATGGTGTTGCTCTGTGTGGTTTAGCAAGGGTGTGGTTGGTGGGCTCCTTCTGCTTTTTGGGGTCTGGAGCTAAAACAAAGTTGAAGTCCATATGTTATCTTTTGTTTGATTTAAATTGTTTCCATCGTCAACAGACCCAAGGCTTTGTTCCTAATATTGTTTGACGCTGACCAGAACCTAATTGTCCTGAGGAATTAATGAATAAAGGAGTAGGCATGCAAAGAAGGAAGAAGAAAGCAAGTTAGTCTGAATCAAAAGAAGAAAGAAAAGGTCAAATTAAAGAAATAAGGCTTCTGTGCCATTACATCACCTCTTTGCTGCTCTTTATTTCTACCATTGTTACGTAATCAAAGCAGAGTCTGGCTGCCCGCCATCATCAAAAGGCAAATTCTAGAGGCAGAAGTTGGTGAGAAAGGAAAGAGGTTTTTATTCAAAGCCTCAATGATCTGGGAAGGTAGGGGACTCCCCATTTTCAGGTTCATAAGGCTTATCTCTTCCACTAAGCATAGGCAAAATCCAGCTGGCCCTAGCAACACCAAAACCAGAGGCAGTGCTCAGAATTCTTGCTCTATTTTTAAAGTTCTCTTCTTTGGAGCTTGAGGTGGCCAAGCAGGCTGTTGTCTGACTTTTGGCTCCCTCCTGGAGGCTATGTGTGGTGCTGGCATCACCATTGGCCATGTGGCTTCTATGGTCAGAATGTTCACAAGATGGGTAAAGAGAATATCCTTTCCTTCCCTTGGGATTACATTAGTTTGGGATGTGGGAGAGACCAGGTGCTTTCTCAAAATGCTCAAATAACACCCACACTTCCACGTGCTCTAG